>JAVTVY010031835.1:0-12908 GCA_036873755.1 Hanleya hanleyi
CGCAGTTAACGGTCAAAAAGCTAAGCTATCGAGCGCACAGCTGGGAGTTTCTCTTTAAAACCTAATCCCAAAAATCCTACCCGATGCCTATGAACGTCAATGATCGAAACGAAAACGGCAACGTTATACTCCATTTTCCCTTCAAACCTATATCTCTTTTATTTTTGGACATTCGGCAAGTAGTTACCAGTAGTTTTCGTTAATTGCCCTGTTTTCATCCATTGCAACCTCGATTTTCTATACTCGGACACTAGGAAAACCGGACTCGGCGTGGATTCTCTGTTACGACGACCTTATAGTCGAAAACAATAGTTATCGCCCGATAACTTAGTTTTCTCGGCAATTCTTCAAAACACAAAGAAGCACTAGGTTCGAAGAAGAAATCGGGGCACAACTAGAGTTTTTGCTGTTTTCGGTGATAAACTACTGTTTTCAACGGATTTTCTGCTCAATAACCTAGGTAGTCAGAAAACCTCAATTTGAGTCAATAACTATGAGTTTCTCATCATTTTGGGGCATGCATGGCCTTTCTACAAATGGAACCCATTTTTATGCATAAAGAAAGGAACGAGTATCTCTGGTGCGATGGTAAATCGCGACTATAACGGCAGAATCATGGAATGAGACGATTTTCGACGATATGCGATATTATCTATAAAACAGGACGAATGCCTCTCGCGAGGTTACTGGAAATATAATAAAATAAATACAACTTGTACGAACAGTGATTCCCACGTTAAATACGACTCAAAACGATTTGTGTCAATACCACAAACAGCATGTTACAACACCACTGGACAGAGTCCCGTAGTATATGTAGGCTATACTGACTTGAACATCACTGGCAGGAATCCGTATTGGAAACCATTCTGAAACTACTTTTAATGGAGTCGTGTGACGTACCGATGAAAAATTCGAAGGCTGGAGCAAACCTCATGACGTCATTGCGCTTTGAGCATAGATTCATGGAAGCAAAATACTTCAAAGTAAATGAGGCTTTTTAGTGGCAGAATCAAGGGAATATTCAAAATTTTATTATATATTTAATCTGCTTATGCATCCTCGTGCTGACCCACACGTCCAGCAGACCACCTATTACAGCTGAGAGCTGTAAAAATCCTTCTACCAACGTACGATAACTCCGATGGAATCGGCCGAGCAGTGGCGGACGTGGGAAGACCTCTAAACTACTTGATAAGAAACTGGTCGCGTGGGTTAGTCTCATCTGCAGCTGGAGACAGCTGGAAACATCGCTTTATACATTTAGAAACATCTAGAACATAAGAATTCTCGTAAATTCAAATAATAAATGGATGAGAATAAAATAATATTTCCTAACTTGTGGTATGAAGTGGCGTGCCAATGGATAGAAAATCGATGTTATTGCATTTGATGAAGTACTCGTATGTGGTTTGATAGCTTGATATGATATGAGCATGGCCGCAATAAAACATATTCTGTTTTTTTAACTTTCTTTTGGGGTCTTTGTGAGATGGAGATACCGAAAGCGCTACAACCTAAAAGAGAAAGCGGACCCTTTCATAATAAATCTTTTGTTAAGATCATTAAACTTGGCTATGTTTATCGAATGCAGAATGAAAAACTCTCAACCGCTCAGAGATCATCTTCATGTAAATTATGCACTCCCACGATTGCATCAGCATTGTGATGACGGAATGGGGTCCGATGTTGCTACGAATACAGTAAATCCAATTTTAGTATTATTTCATGGACTTTGAAATACGTTAAAGCGAGCTGCCGCGGAAACTAATTCCCCAATGGACATGGTGAATCTGAAGAAAAGAGATTTGCTCCCCCTTTTTATTCTGTTCGAACCACATTATCCTTGCTTGATAAGATTGATTCTGTTTTAATGTGGGCTGTAATTTCTTTGGACGGAAACCAATCTTCTGTTTATCATCTATTTTCGCTAGTATTGAAACAACAGTTCCATTAAGGAAAGTATATTGAACGTGTAGCCCGATCCACCAGTAAACCGATCTTGTTATTGTGAGGAATCAATCCCAGAAAATAGCCATTATTTTTTTTCATGTTATCGAACAAAAAAATGTGTGTGCAGATAAACGAGGACGTAACAGGATGAAGGATCGTGTCTTTTCCTGGTACTGGTATTTATGTCATCCATGCACAGACACAGATGCACCTCATGTTAAACACATGTGAACGCACATGTATGGCACATGGACTTCTTCTCTGGCATCAGATACACACGTGCGAAACTTAATTTGTGTAAAAAGCGGAATGAATGTTGCGTTTCGGGAATATTGTCGATCATCTCTGAAATAAGGTATTAAAGAATATTCGCAAGCAAACAGTGCTTCCTCCTTAGACCATGTGCCAATTTTCCCCCGAAAGCTTTATATACATGTATGTGCATCGCAGCAGATGCTTTATCGGTGGAAGAGCATCGGCTTGAACCGGATGTTCTTCCATTCCCTACAACATAGTAACTTATTTATCTGTTATCCCTCAAACTAAATGTACTGCCTTAATTATCATTTTTAGATATCACACAAACTATAATTGCGCCAGCAGTTTTCCAAAGGCAATTATGAACTCGGAATATTCGTCAACTACTTTTGCCTAGCTAATGTAGGATCATGTTTCCTCCACATGTTTATGAGACCTAAACCAGTAAATGTGCATGCATAATATAAAATAGCCGAACCATAATAAGCTAGCTGCAATTCCCTGTACCACAAGCGGTGTACCTATATAACGAATAACTATATAACAACGCGATCACTCAATCAAGTTTGGTCAGTATGAGATTGCTTTAGTGTATTTGTGCGTCAGGAATTTCCCAACAATCCACCTTAGATACAAGTCATTCACAACATTGGCGTAGTGGCTCATCCATAACACAATGCGAACGTTCAAAGATCGAGATCTTCAGCCGCGGGAGAGGGAAAGTGACGTCATTACCCATGCGGTGTCACGTCGAGTGTAACTACTTCATCACCCATGTGATGTCACTTTTAGGGTGGGAACGTCGTTACCCATGTGATGTCAGGTAAAAGGTGAGGACTTCATTACCCATGGGTTGTCACGTCGACGTTGAGGGCGTCATTACCCATGTGATGTCACGTCACGGGTGAGGACGTCAGAACCCATGGGATGTCACGTCGACGTTGAGGACGTCATCACACATGTGATGCCATGTCAAGGGTCAGGACGTCATTACCCATATGACGTCAGGTCGAGATGAGGCTTAAATGGTGAAATTATTTATTGGTAGCCTTCAGTTGGTGATATCATTTGTTTACATATTCTTATCTAACTTTGAGACAAACATCCCCGAATTTCTTCGATTGTGAACGCCTCTATCATACCTATTTTCTGATTTCTATGGTATTGTCACTGTTATAACACTACCGGTTGCTTAACCTGGTCGCGATGTTATGTGATCGTTTCGTGTCCCTCACATCTCGAGACGAACCTATTAGATTATGAGGTTTATATACATTTATATATCAGTGTCTCCATGACTTGCCGGATTTAAGATTCTGATGAATGCGGTTTTGTACCAAAGCGAGAGAGGCTGGACATATACGTTCGAAAGCTTCAGTCCATGTATATATCAAGTCATGAAGCTGCCAAAATTACAAGCAATCGTACATGTTTCGACCAAGCGTACAATAAATACTTTTACTGAATCGTGCAATGTGAAGATAGTGCAATGTTAGATGGCAATACCAACTGTGATCACAGCTAATATGAAAATTTTATTCTTCTTCTGTAGAGATGTATACATTATTAAACATCTTCATAGAAAGGATGATTCTCGATAAAGAGAAAAAAACGCCTTCTGCCAACATTTCTCACAAAGTCCAGCATAGATGAAAGATCTATCACATTAAACCTTCAACGCGAAGCGATAATAGAATTAGCCTTTTATTTCTCCAATCCGTGTCCAATATTTATGATCCAAATTACGTTGAGAGCAATTCATTTCCCTTCTGTTCACTTCTCCAAAGAAAATCTGTCGTGATGCTCATGCCTTTCTGAAATATTCATCGCCACTTCGAACATAGCCTTTTCAGTTCTATACTATCCAAACTCCATGATCAGAATATTAGATAAAATATGATAAAATACATGAAATCCAATTTGGTAAACTAGATTTTGTCATACCGGCTGTAGTCCACAACAAAAGTTAAAAGAAATAAATCCCACACAAAACAACAAACTTAAGACGTGCATGCAACGACAAAAATACAGGTACAACAGAAATGTCCAGTGGGAGAGATGGCTCAAGACATCCAGTATTGCCAGGAGGATTAAGAAAGTCCTTCATGTCAGACGAAGCATAGTGAAGGACAGGATGGTAAGAGAAAAAAGTTACGTGTCATTGTATGTCACTGCCATACGTATTTCCCCAAAGTTTTCGGATTGGGTAGATCGTTGGAACCAGTCTAACATGAAGGGCTTGCACAGGTTGAACAAAATCATACACTACACAGCGGCTGGACGGCGGACATATCCGTCCGGTCCGGGGAGCAGGAGGAGAACATGTAACGCTGATGCTGTACTGGAGTCTTACCGCAGCATAGAATTTTCCTGAAGGCACGACGAAATTTTACTGACATAGCGTTGTAGAGGATGGGGTTGATAGCGCTGTTGATGTAGATCATGATGCGACAGAACAGGATAAACCACAGGTCGAGGTAACGTTCCTTGGCGAAGGAGTTGTAGACGACCATCAGACGATACGGCATCCAGAGCATGGCAAACAGGCTCACCACTACAACCAGCATCCGGATCACCTGAAAGATATAAAACATTCCAAGGATATCACTGATTATGTTCCTTATAAACATTTGATCACTAAAAATAGTTACTCACAGAGGTGAGATTTGACTTTCGCAAGGCAATCATTCTTCAAAAATTCGCTGTATATGCCTGTGTTGATCATGCTGACTGACTTAAAAAAATACATTAACAGTTTCACAATGATAAACGGCAGTGGGTGCCTATCGGATGTAAGGTATTCTTTCGTAGATTGATAGCACCATTTCTACTGTATGGCTAATACTGGGGCAGGGAAATTATTTAGATTTTAGAAAAACTCATTTGTTTGCCTGTGTTTTAGAGATATGTGATTTGGGATAGACGGCCGGGGGTAGATTCAGTCCTCCCTACATACAGATCTGTTTTCTGCTCTGGATAATTTAATGTTCTGCAAGATTGAGCTATCCGGTTACTAACGCTATGGCGTGGTTTGTTGGCATTGTCTTTATAGCTGGCAAGTGACATAGTAATAAAGACAAAGATATGATGAAATTATTAGTGATGTACAGCTAAATCTTCTACTGTTGTGAGAGTAAAAACAATACGGTACGAGGTTCAAGAATTATACAGGGTGACAATCGCAAAATATACATACAAAATGTCAATCGCAATACCAAAACAAAGTAATGTCATTCAAAGATTGAGAATTTAATTTCACATGCAACTTTTAGGAGAACTAGGTTTCAGAAAGTCGAATAGTATAGTGCAATGTGAGGAGATGCCTCCATCGGAATCACATCTCAAATGTTGGGTACCGAATATTCAACTCAATAACATTCACCTCGCTCCACCCAAGGAAGACGTTTAGATTTCGCGGACTGTGAGCGAGCATCCACTACACATTAATAAACTAAAAAGGCGCCAGTTGCCGATCACTTGCGATACTGGCTGCTTAGTGTGTCTACGGGAATCCAGTGTCAGAGTATGCGTCTCTATCATCAGTTCCGTAACACACAGCACGAGCTGTAACCAACTACACAGTTCGATAGCTAAATGCCGGCCACTTCATCATGTGGACGTGGCAGAACCATTTCGACTTGGCGCCTCGGGCGTGATGTAATAATAGCTTCTTTTATCGTATTTGACAAAGTTTCGTCCCACGCGATTCTTCAGACCTTAATATAGTTCTAGCGGATATAAGGGTAATGAAATTTGCAAAAACACCGTAGCTGTTGCACCGACTGCTCTTTGTCGAACTCTAGAGCAAGCTAATACACAACCTTAATTTGTAGTGAAATAGAGATGACAGTTCACGAGGTAGCTCGAGTTGTGCGTCCATTTCAACGTTTCGCTATGGAATTCAATGGCCGCGTTTCGTTTGTCACTAGCCAGACTGTCGCACATTCTCTGTCATTTGTCATTTTTATTGTAATAATTATGTAAATCATCTTAGACATATACATATTATTAGATAACCTATTTCTCCGAAATTACAAAACAGATGAATGTGTTTGCTGATCGAGGAACACAAAGTTACCTCAATTTGAATGTATGTCTTTTTCAAGCAGTTTCACATTTTCAGAAGGCGATGTTGGCCATATGCGCGCGCGCGCGAGAGAGAGAATCAAGGTTTAATGTCGCGTTCAGCAATATTTCAGCTATATAGCGACGACCAAGCAAAATTCTAAGTATTCAATTTAATAACTAGTTAGTACACTAATGCATTACACACATGAAAATACTTTAAACTTTATACAACATACCGATCTCTATTAAATAGTCTAAAATAGAATATTCTTTTACTCGACTAAAAGATCTTCCAAAGTAGCTGCTCGATAAAAGTTATCGCTTACAATCTTAAAATCTATACACTCGAAAAGAATATGTTTCATTCTGAGATCTTCGTGGCATGCGCGCGATTATTCTTCGAATTAACGAATCGATAGTTTGTTCCTGTTTGGTCTTTTATGTCGAAAGTGTCATGTGAATATGACCTTTCCATTACAAAAGCGAAAATTCCTTATGGACACAAATTCACTATTGAGTTTCGAATTCCACAGTTGTATTAACAGGACTCATCTGGTCAATGTACAGGGAATAACCCGACCATCGCAAGGCTTGTCAATAGTTCACAGCGAACAATTGGAAGATATGCCGCTGGTTTGAAGTTTCGACCTGGATTTTTATGATGTCTTACTGTGGTCGTTGGAGACATGGTCGCATCATTCTAGCAGAAAACTATCGTGTGTGTTTTCAGTCCATTTTATGCATATCTGGAATTAATGCCAACTGTCGTATGAAAGAGGTCCGATGATTCTTGGAGTGGAAATTCTTTTGTGGGTGACGGCTAAATATTGAACGTCTCATCTGACGCCTACACTGGATGCTATTTTGCAAACAAATCAGACACTGTGCTTAAAGAATCAAAAAACGCCTACTTGGCGTCCTGAGTTGGATCGTTCGGCATTTTCCGAAACGCATCGACTGGCTGTCAATAGAAAATATTCGTGCAAAGTCACCGATTTCCACACCAAATTCTGATATACTTGGTTATTTTTTGCTGAATGCCAGTGTGTCGTTGTCGGTCAGGCTTCAAGATACTTAGTAACAATGACTCCTTTCAGTAAAAGGTCTTATCGATTCGCTCACAGAAATAGTGAATTTTTAGCCCTTTTCCCCTCGACCCTCAGTCGTGTGAACCAAAAGTATTTTCTGGATATTCAGCTACAACCTAGTCAGTGTTTAATTAATTGAACATATGGGTATTATTATATTATATCCCAGCGTTGATTACAAGTCTAAGTTGTTATATCTGTGTTCTCAATGCTTGCAAGTTGTCAAATTGACTAGTGAATTCCCTGAAGCAGAACCAAATCCAGCTGTGCAACACGTGAATGTCGTAACCGTGAGTTATCAGAAACGGTCCTGGAAATCCCGTCAAATCATGTTCCGCAATTTCCGGTTAAAATTCAGTACAAAACAAAAGATACAAATCTATTTATATTGTTATGATCCCATAATGCTGGACACGTAGGAAATTTAATAGATATGCAAATAATATAATTTTACAAAACTCAAATCTACACGTGTCAGTAAATCAATGCTATCTTATCCTTTGACGTTCCAAATACATCCTAAAATTTAGAACCGGTTATACATTGGCGGAATTAATGCACCGTTACCTGCCACAAATTTTATATTCCCAGTGAATACTAAATTTCTCATCTATGAGATGACCGACTACGAGAATGTCTGGCTGTTCTATGAAAGCACAATTCCCAAACGGCGATAATAGTGCTCAAATGCAAAAACATTCAACGGACGAGGAAGACTCAATGGAGAAGAAACAAATTACTGCACCCCCTTCTCCGACACGTTTGTACAGTCGTACAGTCTGCATTAATATGACCTTTTGACGGCAATTCACACTGTCATTAATTCTAAAGTATTAACTCATGGAACGGTATAAAATTCGACCAACACAGTTTAGATAAAGACTTTACTTCAATGTGTCACAGTTGACTAACTCATTATGTAATCTGGTGATACTCGTAATCGAGCTGTCGCTAAGATGGCGTCACAGGAGACGGCCTCATTTTCATTTTGTACATATGAATACGCCGTGAGGCACAGACGGCTGATTTAAAATCGCTATTAGTCTCTTAAAACAATTACATTTTTTCCACGTATAACCCTAAATCTGAGCAATATACAATGGGTTTCTGACACAAAATGGTAATAAAAATCTTTTAAATTAACCTTTCAGAAACATGACACTCAATCACAGCTGTATTGCCGCCATTACTTATTGTGTCCTTCTCTGGTGATCACATATAACACATTCAGCAAAAGATATGTCCATAATATATCTCGGCATCGCGACGTAATACAGTCTGGAATATCATGCTTCCATGTCATGATTGTGTCTTTTTTGAAAATATTATTACTTCAGTTAGTCGTGGGGTGCTATTACTGATAAAAGTTGAAATTTCTGGTGAAGATGAATGAAAACAAACGTGTATGATTTGTGGTCGACACTTTCTATTACACATAAACAATTGGCGCGATATGCAAAAGGTGGCAAAAATTGACGAAGTCTGGCGACTAAAGAGCAACCATATGACTCTACAGGAAAGCTTCCCTTGGCACCTCGCGTTCAATACGCTGGATTACGACTTCACATGTTAGCTCTTGTCACCTGAGTGAACTAGTACTTCACTTAACAGGCATGTAACAAAATAATAAGGGGCTGATCCCCGACATATTAACTTGCATATGTCAGAGTTTGTTTCAAGAACATCGTAGAATGGTCTGTCTAGAGATGTAAATGGAATTAACTGTTTATAGATTTCATTTTTAGTGTATAACGTACACTGCCTTTCACGTCATATGCGCTCCTGATGTCTTTGCATACTTTTCGCACCAAGTCACATCGGCCATAAAAGTATGTTCCCATTATGTCTTCTTTATCAGGTGAGTTAACGATTCTTCGCCTGGCATGAAGTGTAGATATCTTGGCTGACGTCTGCAAGCGAACCTCTTGTGACGTGAAGAACTCCAAATACTTTCTACATCTTCTCGCGATGGCATATGCTGTCATTTCGATAATTGCGGTTGAAAATTGTTCGCTAACATAATGCAGAGTGGCTTTTCAACCGTTTCAGTTTGTCGGGGCAAACTCTGTTAGACATCCACTTTTACACTCGACGATTGACAAGTTTAATTGGAGGAGATCTTGTAATCGTGCTCTCGAATACGACCGACCAATCCGATAGACGGTCGCGCACCGCATTGTCCACCTTACCTGATCAATACGACAGGATAAATAGATGACTTTGGAACAGACTACAGGAAGCTTCAACTCTGCCATTTCGTTCTGGTTAACCTCTTCGGCAACGTTCACGGCGCTGGTCTACACTTTCACGTTGAATGTGTTTGTAACGAACAGTGCATGTGTCACTGGTATTCAGTGTCTTCCCTGGACCGTTTCCGAAGCCACTGTAATTTCTAACACTAAGCTCAAAATATTGTACACCTCATAGTCGTGGATTAAAAGCTTCATCATGTGTGGCATATTCCCCCAAAACGAACCCTCGCAAAGCACATAATAACGCTCTATATCCGAAAGCAGATATAAACACGCTTAGTTTATAGATTAAAAACAAACAAACAAACAATCAATTTCGTGATTAGAATAAGCATGGCAAGGTTTCGGGGTCCCGGGAAACGTTTTTGAAAATATATAATCTTTGTACCGGGTAAAATGTCTGATGTTGAATCTTCAATTAACCCTATCTGGTCTGGGCTTTTTGAGACATATCCTGGCCTGGGGGGGGGGGATGGCTCCCTCCCTAATTATTTTTGTTACCCCTTGAGCTATTGAGCTAGGGGACTGAAACCATTTCGCCCCCTCCACTCCCCCAGGCCAGGTAGGGTTAAGTAATGGAAGTACAAATTGGTGTTTTGCATCCTTTTGTGGTATACAGGGCTAAATACTGTAATGAATTATGTAGACATATGGTTCAATATACTGTTTTCTAATCTATGCTCACAATAGATTACTTTCATTTATCTATGGACACATATATATATATAAAATATAAGTGTCAGTTCCAACATTCCGCGACGTTAAACCCTATTCACTCACTCACTCCAACATTCCGCGACGTTAAACCCTATTCACTCACTCACTCCAACATTCCGCGACGTTAAACCCTATTCACTCACTCACTCCAACATTCCGCGACGTTAAACCCTATTCACTCACTCACTCCAACATTCCGCGACGTTAAACCCTATTCACTCACTCACTCCAGCATTCCGCGACGTGAAGCCTATTCACTCACTCACTCCAACATTCCGCGACGTTAAACCCTATTCCTCACTCACTCCAACATTCCGTACATTAAACCTATTCACTCACGCTTTCACTCCCCGGCATTCCGCGACACGTTAAACCCTATTCACTCCCACTCGCCAACATTCCACGACGTTAAACCCTATTCACTCACTCACTCCAACATTCCGCGACGTTAAACCCTATTCACTCACTCACTCCAACATTCCGCGACGTTAAACCCTATTCACTCACTCACTCCAACATTCCGCGACGTTAAACCCTATTCACTCACTCACTCCAACATTCCGCGACGTTAAACCCTATTCACTCACTCACTCCAACATTCCGCGACGTTAAACCCTATTCACTCACTCACTCCAACATTCCGCGGCACTCGAATAATGCAAGCGTCAGTAATCGGAGTACCTCGTTATTTTCTGACATCGATTTGAATATTACTTTGAAATCTGCAACTCATCATGACTTTTATTATGTTGAAACACAGCTTTAAATAATATCTTGAAAATCGCCATAGTTTAGACACGCTTTCATTGTGACTATATAATCAGCGATAGATGTACGCTTTTTGTAATCACATCGCGTTAAGACCTGGGGATAGCAATCGTAATTCTGGTCAAAACCGGAGTCATTTTTAACACAATTTACATCATTGTAGATTCATTACGATGTAATCATGAACAGATTAAGATAATTGTAATACGAGCGAACGCGTTTGACCTTTTTGTTCGTTCGGCATGTAATGCCAGCGTTTTTTCAAATATCTAGCGTTGAAATTATTCGGTGATATCGTCAATTATATGGAGCGAAGCCGATATAAAACTCTCGTTGCTTCTGCTTAATCGGGGAGATCGTGACACGATTTGATCGCCTGCTGACTGTGTTTGTTCCAGAAACACTGCGAGCAACAGAAATGTTTATCGTTTTGTGATGGTCGCTATCATGAAATGAGGAAACGTGTTTGAATACACAGCTCTTTAAATCGACATCCACAACTGCGCCAACGTAAATACACCACGTATTGTTTAGCACTTTGTTGGTGAAGGCAAGCCCATAATACCTACGCATTCCCTGCAGATACCACAGCTAATTATTCATTCAGAGTTAACCGCTGTTTATTAAAGAGACAGGAGTAGATAGAAACAGTTTCCTCACTTGGCGTTCCAGCTTTCTCGCACAATCTACATTTGCATGGGCAGTTATATTGGACGAGTTCATGTATACCTCCTATCTCTTAAAAGGTATCGACAGCTACTTTCCCGAAGAATGGACGTTTACAGCGTTTGGTTTAAAGCATTTTGCAATGTGTGTGCTGGTAGTGAAAGTATTACAAATGACGAAAAAGGGCACCAACAGTTCTGTAACGTATCTGCCTGGGATTGGTCGAATTTGCGTACATCAATCCGCATTTGCCATGATAATTTATAGAAAAAAGATTCGTCCCAGCAGGCCAACGGTGCGTGACTCCAGACTTAACTGCAGGGTTCATATTTTCTCTCTCCTTATTATTGTTATATTACGGAAAACATTTTTAATCAGAGATAACTGGACTATTTTTGACTTAAAATGATCAAAAGTTTCGCCAATGTAAGCATAATGGTCTTTTTCGGAATAGTGTGACGAACCACAAATTTACCTCGAGAGTCCAGCGTCATTGCACATCTCGGATCGCCTATTGTGCAAGAATTAAATTGAGAAAGGGGGATTCATACCGAAAGATTCGGCGTTGAACATAACTAAAACAAGGAGACTGGTACTTATCAGGCGCCAAACGTTGAACGTACTGTCCCCTTATTTTTGATGGTCCATACCGTGGGGGACACATATGGTTCTCCTTCAGTAGATTTGCCATAGTCAAAGAAGAAATTCATATACGAACAACAGGGGTTCAATTTATCGCCGACAATCACCGGTTCGACATAGTTAAACACCACTTTATCATGTTTTAGATAACTTTATTCCCCGACAATTTCAGATAGGTTCAGAAGTATCAGTCAGGGAACAGGAGTTACAAATCTCGTTCCGCTCTCGTTGGACAGGTTCCTGGTCTGGGTCACGAATTCCCCTATTTTCAACACCCTCTCAGTCCTTTTCCGAAAAGTTACTTTACGGTTAATTCGTTACTATTTTCAAGTATTCGCATTCTGCATGGAATATATTTTCAGATCAGGTATGCGTCGAAGTAGTATTTACACTCCTTGTGAACATAATAATCCCACGGAATACTACCCAGAAAGTGAGGTGTTATGGGGGATATCTGCTGGGCAAATAGTTAATCTCCACCTTCTCCACAGATTGA
>JAVTVY010031836.1:0-123453 GCA_036873755.1 Hanleya hanleyi
TGACCTCAGTACCCTTTACTGGTGGGCAGGTTACCCGTTCTAGCTGGTGCATATACTCCACACGGGACACGGCCAGGTATACTAGGTTGGACCACTGGAGATAGTCGTCGATGATCCAGACCTTCTGCGGATTGTGGATGGTGAGACCTTGCGAAGAATGTACTGTCAGCACATAGCCGAGGCGCCAGTCATCAGATTGTATCGCCCCCTCCACAGCCTCCTTTGTGACATATTCGACGTCATTGAGGATGAGCTCTTCTTTTCGATCTGTGCCTGGTATGGTGACCATTATATTCTGTTTCCTGCTGTCTTTGGGGTGGTATAGCAGCGGTACAGGGGCTTCTGGGAATTTTTCCTTGTGTCTCTGGAGCAACAGCTCCTGAGCCCGGTCTCGGACCGTCTGGCGGCTGGTTAGGATAGGGTCCTCAGGCCTCCACCGCTCCACAAACCAGTCCCACCCTAGGCAACACGGGAATGCCTTTCGCATCTCCTGGCACTGGACCTTGTCAGTCTTGAGGCGGATGCGATTTTTTAGGGCTTTGAGGACATCGTGTTTCGCCCTATGGTCTGCTTCGATCTCTTCGTAGTAGTCTGCCTTTTGTCGCAGCCAGTTATGGGGCATCTCTCCAGCGATTGGTGGAGGCTGGCCCTGATCACCACAGCAGACGACCTGGACCCCACGCTGCTCTAGCCAGTCCAAGAACATCTCGAGGATAGGCCTGGGCACAGTGCAGACCTCGTCCCAGATGATGACACGCGGGATGAACTTTTGGCCCATGCGGTCGGGCGTCCAGTCATTCTGACCGCTCCACCGGAAGAAGCTGTGGTAGGTCTGGGCTTTGACGTCTCTGCCTCTCATCTCCTTCGCGAGGCGGTGGGTCGGGGTGAATACCAGTGGGTCTCTCGCCCGGAAGAGCTCGATTGCTCTCGTGGTTTTTCCGCTACCCCCTCCGCCGTTGAGGTAGCTCAGCCGGTGTCGAGTCAAGGGGTCATCGTAGTGTGGCGCGGTGCTGGGTGGGAGGTTTTTCTGTTGCCTTATATACTCTATCTTGGGGAGGTATGCAGCGTGTTACCGTGGCATGTACAGCTGCTCACCCTTGTCGCGCCACTGGGCTGGGGATACTGGTGGAAAGTATGGCTCATCGAGCAGACAACATGGGCACAATTCCGATCCACAGTCACAGTGTTTAGGGGCTACGTAAGCCTCGACACCCCCGAGCTTGTGCAGCGCGGTCTTCTGGATATAGAGGCTGTCGGTGGCCACCCGGACAGCCTCCTCGGGTTCGAAACGCTGCAGCATAGCGACGAGGCTTATATGGGCATAGGCAAGCATGCTGGCCCTCAAGTGGGTGTACTGGGGCTGCGAGCCGTCGTAATATGTTAGAATGTGGCCTAATGGACATCTTTTGGGCGCGCCAACCAGGGTACCGCTTCGGCGGGTGTCTCTCACGAGGAAGTCCAGCTCACCCTGGTCGGTCACAAGCCTCCGGGTTAGTCTTTTGCCATCGGCTTTGCTACCCTGTGTGAACTTTCCGATAATGCTGCAGCCCTGGTCGCGGTCCTTTGGAAGCCAGACCTCAGTTTGTTTCTTGAATGCGATGATAGCTTCACAGACCTTGAGGTTTTCAGGAGACCAGACTCTGTAAGAAAGGCAAGCAGGGGCGTTGGGGCCCAGCCCTGCTCTGCGAAATGCCTTCCGAACCAGGCAGGGATGACGGGGTGGACTTTTTTTTCGAACTCCCATTCCTGGACCTCGGCAAAGCCGGTGCCGATATCCTGAGGAAGGGGGCCGTTGATCGAAACACGGGTCATGCGGTGGGTGGGGTGCCCAAACCGCTCGAAATATGGCTTAGCCTCACCTTTCCCTCGGAAGCTGGCGGGGTAACAGGCTTTCATGTCAATGCTGACGATGTCCCTCGTATCGTAGTCCATTGCATTCCACAGCCCACCATGGCCGTGTTCCACACAGGCCTTCTGGATGTCGTCGAGGAGGCCGGACGGGGTCGGCTTCCAGCCGTTGTGCTCTTTTGCCATGATGCTGGCTGCGTGGTTCACGCCGAAGGCCCGATCGGCCAGGGCCTCGTCTCCCAATATGGCACAGGCTTCTTGGAGTAAACGGTGGGCCTCCTGCGTTCGGAAGGTGCGACCGTCTTGGAGCACAAACTGGTCAACGTTGAGCTGTTTATCTCCACCGCCGAGAAGCCAGACAGCTAGTGGCTCATCCTGAGTGGCCTCTCTGATTGCTTCCCAGACGTCGCCCTCGTAGATGTAGACCTGCCTGGTAGCGGGAAAGTGTAGGTCTTTGGACCAGGCGTGGCCGTTGTGGCAGATAAGTTCTATGGGCCGATAGTGTAATTTTTCACTTCCACCATATTTGCCGCTGTTGTAGACGTCCTCGCCGGCAATGTCCCGCAGGATAATTGCACGCTTGAGGACCTTCTCAAGCCCTGCAATGTCCTCGACCGTGGCGCCTCTGTCATGGACCCTCTCCTCCCACTCCTGTATTTTCTGCCTTCTCGTGGGGGTAAGGCCCTGACCCCTGAGGGCACCTTCGAAATGCTCCACCACTCTTTGCGCAACGCAGTTGAGGTCGCCATCTTTCATCGGGGCCAAATTAGCAGGGTCTGGCTCTCTGAGCGGATAGAGGCCGTAAACGACTGCAGTGACAGGGTAGGTATTATTGTAGTAGACCTTGTCGATGCCGGTCAGAACACCGGGCGCAGTGACTCGGGTGAGCACGACCACATCCTGTCCCTTCTTTCTCTCAGTCCTCACTGGGTCGAACTTGTCTTCCACGACCCACTGCATCTCATCTAGACGACGCAGGAACTTTATCCTCATGATATATTCATCCCCAGGTAGGGCCCTGAGGAGCCTTGCTGCTCTCTCGTCTGTCATAATGGCGTCCTTGTCTTCGAAAACGTCGTCGATGCCCGGCGGCTCCATAACGCACCATGTGGAGAAGACCGCGGTGGCGCCGTCGACTTCGAATTCGTCTTTGGCGTCAATAATTATAGCAACCCACTGCTCGTCGGCCGGGAGCTGCACCGGGGGAGGAACCTGAGTGTCCAGGTCGAGGAATTGCCTTTCAGGGGCTGGCATTTTTGCAAGAATCTCAGGACCTTCCCGGCCGATCCGACTGGCTAGAGACTTGGGCCACTTCCTCCTAGACAGACCTCTTTCCGTGATTCGCCGCAGGTGCGGGAGCCGCTCGGTAGGTTTCTTTTGCACCCGCTGCGCATAGGCTCTGGCTCGCAGCGAGGCCGTGACCTCGTCGTCGAGTTGCCGCAGCTCACGGGCGCGCTGTCCTTTCTTACGGAAGTCTTCCATATCACCTCGAAGGGCGGGAAGCCTTCCAGTTTTACGCGCTCGAACGACTCTCTTTGGAAACTCGGCGGCGCGGGCCTCAGCGATCGCCCTAATGAGGTCGGGTTTGTTACCCGTGGAAGGCAGACCATATTGCTTTGCTAATGCGCGGAGCTCTTTGACTGTCTTCATCTGTAGGGTATACTCCGCTTATGGGTATACACCATGTTAATGTATTGTCTAAATGGAATTCACATGGCATCAATGTAGGGTATACTCCGCGTATGGGTATACACCATGTTAATGTATTGTCTAAATGGAATTCACATGGCATCAATCCTAGCCAGGCGTCGAAACTCGGCCTGAAAGACCCTTTGTTTCTGCTGCCAGACCTTAACCATTTCGTTAACATATCCGCAGCCTCGGCACAGTGATAGGCGATTTAAAACACCTGCCCCGCACCTGAGGCAGGGCTTTGTGCCACTGCCCCTCCGGAGCCGAGCAAGGTGGACCTTACAGTGATCCCCCAGGCAACTCCGACCGCAGAGCTCCGTGGAGCTCAATGTAAGCCACTGACATGTGTGTTTACCCTTCATCGTACCTCTGGTATCTCCATCGATTCTGTATGTTTAATAGGTGGTTGCGGCGTAGAGCCTGGGCCGGCAAGGGTGGTGGGCCGTCCCGAGGCTCTACAGAGTATGCGCCCAGCCCCCCACTTGGAAAGCTCCCCGCTCCCCCACACCTCCCCCACTCATTAGTGTCCCTTGGGAAGCTCCCCGCTCCCCCACACCTCCCCCACAAATTAGTTTATTCACCCTCCCTGCTGCTAGAGATTATCATCCAGATTGTCCCTTGCCTAGGTCGGTATTTTGTGGAAGTCTATTTGTCGAGCTGGAGTTAGCTTCATGTCTTACAACTCCGTTAGGCAGAGATGGACCGCATTCAGTCATACAGCCGAACCTACGCATTGTACCCTCATCCGAGCTGGACATAGACACGAACCCCATCATTATTTGACAATAAATAAGAAAAAACACATCTACAATGGATTTTGTCGTCTAGTCTCGTCTCTCGTCATAAAATGTTGGGGTTTCACGGTTGTAGACCAAGTTAGTTCGCTCTATATCCAGACAATTCCACCACTCATAGCCATATGCCAAGATGGCCCACTTGTCTAGAGTCATAGATCGAGATCGTCCACTTGTATAGAGTCATAGATCGAGACCGTCCACTTGTCTAGAGTCATATATCGAGACCGTCCATTTGTCTAGAGTCATAGGTCGAGGTTTACTTAGGTGCATGTTAGACTTCTTCAGTTCACAGTTCAAAATTCGAAAGGGATTATGTCGGGAAGATATACAAATTCACCTAACCTAGGCATAGAGTGTTCATACTTGGTACAATTAACCCTATCTGGCCTGGGCTTTTTGGGACCTGTCCAGGCCTGGGGGGGGCCGAAATGGCCCCCCCTAATTATTTTTCTTACCTCTTGAGCTAGGGGGCTGAAATTTATTACACTATACCCTTGGGTCAAGCTCTACCAGAAAATGTAAAAAAATCCAAGATGGCCGCTTTGATGACGTCACAGTGACGCCATTTTGAAAAACGGCATTTTTTGGTCGATTTTTTGGTCAGATTTTCCGAATTTTTTATTTTTGCAATTTCTCCACAAAAACTGCATGAAAAATTAGCAAATATTAATGTGATACGAAATAAAATAGTTTTTGCCCACTTTTCATTGCGGAAAAGCAGAAATTTTGAAGAAATATGACAAAAAATCACTTTTCTGGTACACCACGTGGCCGCCATCTTGAATTTACCCATGATCCTCTGCTCGGGGGATTATGAAAATAGGCTCAAAATGACCCCAATAAGACAAATGATAAAGTCACGGAGTTTCAGCTCTCCATTGTTTGCCGTCCCGGAGATAGTGCAGAAAGTTTGGTAGGGGGGGCCATAATGGCCCCCCCCCCCGGGCCAGGTAGGGTTAAAGAACTCATGATGCCGACATTATGGTTTCATTAACTTCCGGTGGGCAGGTGCGGCGCAACAAACTGATGTCTGAACTGTTAACTGGCGCCGCGAACTGATAACTAGCTCCATAGCTTCGAAACTATTAGGGTCCGTGTAACCTTGCACAGTTCAATTTTCGTTTTTTTGTTTTTGGTTTCTCAAAATCAAAAATTTAAATTTGACCGTCAATTTTCAATTTTCGTTTTTCGTTTTCGGTTTCTCAAAATCAAAAATTGAAATTTGACATTCAATTTTCAATTTTCATTTTTCGTTTTACTTCGCGCAAAAATAAAAATCAATTATTGAAAATTGCCTCGACTTGTCCGTTTTTCGTTTTTCGATTTTAACTTTGACGTGTCAATGTTAACTGCGCACGCGCATGGCTTTTGATGTCACTTACGGTCCGCGGAGTAGTATGGAAAGCGCAAATCGGGTTGTATGGTAGGTGTGGAGCATGATATGGAAAACCAGTAGGGTGAACGATATGGAGGTTTCACAACACTATAGATCCCTGGAGCCAGGCATTCGAGCTAGATTATAATGGGCCAACTGCGCATGTGCAGGATCGAGTAGGCCTAAGATAAGATAAGATAAGATAAGATAAGATAAGCTTTATTTAGAGTCGGCTTTACAAACATATAACATTAGCCCATGGAGGCTATTCATGCCGACTGTTTTAAAACAAAGAATTTTCATAACTAAAGAAACATATCAAAATAATTTACAAATACAAAATAATATTAAGATATTGATCATACACTAAATTGGCACTATCAGTGGTGTGATACAGACTAGAGTTGGTCCTTGTAAAAATTTAATACTTTAAACTGAAGCACTATAACAAGAGGAACAACTACAATGTGTCCCGCTCCATGAACGTAACTGATTTTTAAACTCTCCATACCTTGTGCTTGCACGAGTGTGGTTTGGTAAAAACTATGCGTAGCAGGCATGAAGCATGATACGGTGAACAACGGGATTGTTACACATGGGAGTTTCATTAAAGTATAGGGTAGTATAATAAATACGTGGGTACCATAATCATAACCATCAGAGGAACTTCCCCTTCCCACATCGATTCCTTGAAACGTTTGACACCCGCACTTAAAGCGTTGAAGCGTTGAAGCGTTGATGCTGAACGTTGACGGGCATCTGAACGCTCCAACAATCCAGGTCCCCAAAATAGAGAAGGAAGATTGGACCTTGAGCGTTAAGCGTTGAATCATTCAGACGTCTGGTGTCAATCATGGCATCTGAACGCTCCAAAGCTTCAGGTCTCAACAACAGAGAAGGAAGATTGGACCTGCAGCGTTGAATCATTCTGACGTCTGGCGTCTCGTTTGAAATGGTCGTTTGCCATATACGGATTTCGAGGTCCATCACCGCGATGCTTATTCTTATTGGCAATACGTCTTTGTTGGTATCTTTATAAGTACTATATTTTAAATCAATAACAAATAGCGGTTGTGTGCATGGATGTTGTTTGCTTTTATAGCACTCCAAACATCTATTTTTAGAACTGAGAAAATCTAAGACTGCTTCCTGATTGGCTAAAGCCTCAATGCCAATAACCACAGGGAACAGCGGGATGCCTCCTGTCCATCTTCACAAGTCCAGGTCAATCGTAAATCTTCGCACAGAGTTTACCTGGACATTATTGGTGATTCGAGTGAGTTCTTGAATCGTTGCCTTGAGTCGTTGCGTCAATCTCGAAAATTTCATCCCCTTAGGTTATTTTGAATTAGCATGTCCGTATCTCAAGCCGGCGGATTTTGCTTTGACTCTCGATGTCAATTTCAGTCTGACATCAAAGGAGTTAAGCCAGCGATGAAATTCAAACCTGTCACATCTCAAACCGTGCAGTGGATTGGCGTAATGAGCTGCTAAGCCTGATCAATGATTGGTTCGATTTAGAGGATACCCCTTGATCTATTTTTATCCAGAACTACTGTGGGCAACTAACCAAGCCAGTGTACAGATACCCCAACAAATCGATCGATACACTGGCTCATGAGCATGGTCTGGTGAACCACGTGCCTCTCACGCTCCACACCTCGTATACAACACGGTTTGTGTTTTCTATTCTACTCGTCGTACCGGAAATGACGTCATAACCCTTCCGCGTGCGAAATCAACATTGATACGTCAAAGTTAGAATCAAAAAATGAAAAACGGACAAGTCGAGGCAATTTTCAATATTTGATTTTCATTTTTGCGAAAAGCAAAACGAAAAACGAAAATTGAAAATTGAATGTCAAATTTCAATTTTCGTTTTTTGTTTTTGTAATCCCAAAATCAAAAATTGAAAATTGACGATCAAATTTCAATTTTTGATTTTGAGAAACCAAAAACAAAAACGAAAATTGAAAATTGACTGTCAAATTTCAATTTTGGTTTTGAGAAACCAAAAACGAAAAACGAAAATTGAACTGTGCAAGGTTACACGGACCTATTAGGCATAGAGTGTTCGTACTTGGTACACTTATAGAACCTTTCAAGGCCGACAGTATAGCGTCATTAAGTTCCACTTCCGGTGGTCAGGGGCGGCGGCACGAGCTGACATTTGAACCGTTAACTGGCTATACAAGATAGTTTACTTTTCTACAGCCCTATTGATCACGGAAGCCACATGAGACATGTTCCGAGACATAGATATTGATAGTCCCCTTCTCTTGACCCATACGTTGAAGATAGTATACTAACCAGAGCCAGAGAGTTCACTTGTCAAGTGATATTGCACTTTCCACAGACGGGTATGGTTGGCGCTAGTAGACAAAATTTCACAAATAGCCCTCGGGTTAATTCGATTTAATCCTAGGGCTAAATCGACCAATTGTAATACATTTTCTAAACCCCGGATTATATTCATTTAGTTATCGGACTAAATGATTTAGCCCTCGGGTTGATTTGATCCAGTCCTGGACTGAATGATTTAACCCGCGGACTAGATGATTTAACCCGCGGACTAGATGATTTAGCCCGCGGACTAAATGCACTTAACCCTAGGTCTAATTCGATTCACTTAGGGCTAAATTGACCAATTATAATACATTTCCTAAACCTCGGGTTATATACATTTAGCTCTCGTACTAAACGATGTAGCCCTCGGGCTTGAATATTTAACCCTCGGAGTGATTGATTCAGTCCTCGGACTAAATGATTTAACCCTCGGACTGAATGATTTAACCCGCGGACTAGATGATTTAACCCGCGGACTAGATGATTTAGCATGGGGGCTGGATTATTTAGCCCGAGATCTGGATTGTCCAATCAATTGTGCGTTTCTAGACCGCATATTTCACAAGCCTGGAGTTGGGCAAATTAACAAGCCTACACCAGTATTCTCGTTAATCTTGGCTTGTAGTGCCATGGGAATTCTGCCCCATTCTGCCCGCACAGCAGCATTACATGCCTTTTTGTTCACCCCAAGAGTAAACTTGCAAAACTTGGTATGAACGCTTTCAATTGGGGAACATTCATGAATATCTCAACAGCCCAAATTTCGGAATTATATAAAAGAATTGGTTTGACCACGCTATCAAAAATCTTTGTGTACATGTAGTGCTGTATAACTATCAGGCCTGGTACATTAAAGCCTATAAGGGAGCAGATTATCGCCGTAAAACCGATGATAGCTTATCCAGCTGCTCTCAATGCAAAGCAAACACAAGCAGGATTTAACCCACAAATTCAATATGTGTTTACACTTTACTTTTATCATGTCAAAGTGTTATTACTTGACAACGGACAGTCATTTGGGGTCTGAGACTGACAGCCGAACAAATATGCAAGGATCAAAATGAACAAACGCGCCAACTTTATACCACGTGGCCATCTTCTAATCTTGCTCTTGATTAATATGCGGTCTAGAAACGCACAACTGATTGGACAATCTAGCCCTCGGGCTAAATAATCCAGCCCTCGGACTAAATCATCTAGTCCGCGGGTTAAATCATTCAGTCCGAGGATTGATTCAATCACTCCGAGGGTTAAATATTCAAGCCCGTGGGCTAAATCGTTCAGTCCGAGAGCTAAATATATACAACCCGAGGTTTAGGAAATGTATCACAATTGGTCAATTTAGCCCTAACTAAATCGAATTAGACCTAGGATTAAATGCTTTTAGTCCGCGGATTAAATAATGCTATCGAAGATTAATTCAGTCAGTCTGAGGGGTTAAATATTCAAGCCCGAGGGCTAAATCGTTCAGTCCTAGAGCTAAATGAATGTAATCCGGGGTTTAGGAAATGTATTACGATTGGTCGATTTAGTCCTAGGATTAAATCGAATTAGCCCTAGGATTAAATCGAATTAGCCCGAGGGCTATTTGTGAAATTTTGTCCACTAGCGCCAACCATAGACGGGAGTCGCGAGAGTTAACTTGTAGATCGAGGCAGTCCACTCAACTTAGAGCCACAGATCGAGATGTAGAACGACATGTCGAGATAGACATTTTTCTAGAGCCAAAAGCCGAGATAGCCCACTTAGGCTAGAGCCAGATTGTTCAGTGGCCAGGCCATGTATTTTCTCTAGGCTGTAGGATATCAAGACTGCTTGGACTCATGAAGTCTGTGACGACGGCGACTTGAATAGTCAGTGAGATCCGACTACTAAATATCTGCGATTGGGCGGTGGGTGGAGAACAGATATCTAATGATGTCTATGAAGGCGGTAACTTGAATAATCACTAGGATCAAACTGTTATAGGTTGAGGGGTGGGGCGGGGGGAGGGGGGAGATATGAAGACTGCTTGGACTCATGCGATCTGTGACGACTTGGATCGCCAGTTGGATCCGACTGCAATATGCCAGCGATTAGGAGGAGAGAGGAGGAGAATATCAAGACTGCTTGGAATTCATGAGATCTTTGAGGACTGCGACTCCGACGGTCAGCACTTTAGAGCTCATTGTACACAACATTTTCATAATTTGGAAAAAATTATCACCCTCTTTTTCTCACCTCTCAATAATGAGGGTATAACCAAAATGACCACAACACCCGAATTTTGTTGGAGCACAGATTATTGTCAGAATAATTGAGAGGTAGCATATATGTGAATACTCTGTCCGTGTCTTGGTGTTCAGTGACGCTAGCTCATGAATATTTAATTACTCTAACACGTGGGCAGTATGTCCGTGTACGTAGACAAATCCAATCGTTGCCATCTCCATCCCCAAGGATTAAGTGGGTGTTTATAAAACGAAGACCGAAGACCGAAGACCCAAAAACGAAGACCTTTCCCCAAAAGAGCCCCTCAAGTGGGTCTTCCATCTTCGGTTTTATCAATGGCCCTATCAAAACACATGGGCGTTTATAAAACGAAGACCCTGGCATTTTTCGGCCGGGGTAGGGCTGTGAGGGCCCAGAGGTGAGGGGATGCAGGAATCAAGATCCGCCGGGAAATTTGGTCTGCTTTTTATGCCCAGAGCGGACGATAATTCCAGATCGATTATAACTCGATAATAATGTCCGCCCTGGGTTAAAGCATGGTCGAACGTCCTCGGGGTTGTCATTGCTGCATGCAGGGTCTTCCATCTTCGGTCTTCGTTTTATCAATGGCCCTATCAAAACACATGGGCGTTTATAAAACGAAGACCCTGGCATTTTTCGGCCGGGGTAGGGCTGTGAGGGCCCAGGGGTGAGGGAATGCAGGAATCAAGGTCCGCCGGGAAATTTGGTCCGCTTTTTATGCCCAGAGCGTTAAGACGGACGTTGGGGACGCCTGAGGGGTGTTGTGCACGTCTCACTCACTCACTAATGGTGCGCAGGGGTCAAAGGTCACTTCCGGTCACGTGACCGGAACCTGAAGTGTGCACCACAGGTACGCGTTCCGAGCTCCAAGAGCTCCCATCCAAGAGCTCTGACCCACGGGAGCTACCACCACCATCACCACCACCACCACCACCACCACCACCACCGGGCGTTAACAGGCGTGTCCCTCATCAGTCCATATGTATTGGTCGACTGATGAACATGTCGTGTACGTGTACGTTCTGTCAGAGAACCTTCTCTCGTCGCGATAGTATGCTCAGGCACTTTCAACACAAACACAAGCAAGAGACACCGCCGAGTCCCGCTATAGGTCCAACAAGAGCAGTAGAGCATCCCTAAACGATGAGCGGCCCTACGGCATGTGAAAAGACGTCCTGGGTGATGAAGTTCTTAGAGGAAGGTGTGGCAACCCCAGCTCCGACACGTGTTGTTTGGTGTTATAGCCAATGGCAGCCTGCCAGGTTACAGAATGTGAGCTTCGTCCTAGGGATTCCTCACGACATAAACAAACCGTATTACTTTGACCCCGATCAGACCAACGTGGTAGTGTTAGATGATCTGATGAGTGCGGCCAAGGACAATTCACACGTCGCCGACTTGTTTCCTAAATGATCCCATCATCGGAATCTGTCCGTCATCTATTTCACCCAGAATCTCTTTCCTCAAGGGAAGGCGTCCAGAGATATTGCCTTGAACTGCCAATACTTTGTGTTGTTCTCCAATCCCATTGACAGAGCACAAATCCGTGTGTGTGGTAGTCGAATTTATCCTCAGAACATCGACCATTTCATGCAGGCGTTTCAAGGGGCGACAAGTCGTCCGTACGGCTACCTGTTCGTAGATTTAAACGCCCATACCCCCGAAGATCGCCGGCTGACGACCCACCTGTTACCCGGCGAGGGATCACCGCAACGTTATATACCCCTACACCATCCGCCGAGTCCACACCTGGCAGCATCCGTCCAGTAGCAGCAACCCACCCCCATGCATCGGGTCCGCTTCATACCATCAGTCCCGGAATATCACTCAACCGTGAAGGACCAACCCGAACCCGTACAAGGGAATGAACATAATGTGAACTCGAGGCTATGGAAGGATTTCTTCAAAGAAAGTATGGACGCCGAGAAGAGCGAGACGTTGAGGGCAACAGAATACAAGTTTCAACACAAAGGGTATTCGAAAAAGGAAGCCGCAATTTTTGCAAGAATCCCGGTCCCCAGGAAATTTCGTCTGCTTTTTTATGCCCAGAACGGACAATAATTCCCGATCGATTTTAACTCGAGAATATCGTCCGCTCTGGGTTAAAGCATGGTCGAACGCCCTCGGGGTTGTCATTGCTGCGTTCAGGGTAGTAGTATACAGAGTGGATATTGACTCGCATCCACCTCACTTCGCATGCGCGATTGTGGCAATTTTGAGGTGTGCGCAGGGAGGTGTGTGGAGGTGTTCTGCGCAAGTATGACGTCACTTCCGGTCCGCTTTTTATACCCGTATATTGTATAATACATATAATTGTAGAAGTCCGTGTTTCCCTTTTTATTTATTTATTTTTTTTCTGTGAAAACATCCATGACATGACTGAAGAGAGCTTCACTTTGACACCTCACCTGACCCAATAGGTCCATGCAGCGTATTTGAAGTCTGGGGTCTACTTTTTGTCCGCGGAGGCAGACCGCCTCAACGCCAGACCGTATTACGCGGAGGAAAACTTGCCCCCCAAGATCACGCCCGATTCACCCAGACCGGAAGTGACGTCATACTTGCGCAGAACACCTCCACACACCTCCCTGCGCACACCTCAAAATTGCCACAATCGCGCATGCGAAGTGAGGTGGATGCGAGTCAATATTCACTCTGTATACTACTACCCTGAACGCAGCAATGACAATCCCGAGGGCGTTCGACCATGCTTTAACCCAGAGCGGACGATATTCTCGAGTTAAAATCGCTCGGGAATTATTGTCCGTTCTGGGCATAAAAAAGCGGACGAAATTTCCTGGGGACCGGGATTCCTGCCCCCCCCCCGAACACCCGCCCCCCTCTCTCCCGCCGTGACCATGGACGTTCGACCATGCTTTAACCCAGGGCGGACGTTATTATCGAGTTATAATCGATCGGGAATTATCGTCCGCTCTGGGCATAAAAAGCGGACCAAATTTCCCGGCGGACCTTGATTCCTGCATCCCCTCACCCCTGGGCCCTCACAGCCCTGGTCGAAAAATGCCAGGATCTTCGTTTTATAAACGCCCATGTGTTTTGATTGGGCCATTGATAAAACGAAGACCGAAGATGGAAGACCCTGCATGCAGCAATGACAACCCCGAGGACGTTCGATCATGCTTTAACCCAGGGCGGACGTTATTTTCGAGTCATAATCCATCGGGAATTGTCGTCCGCTCTGGGCATAAAAAGCGGACCAAATTACCCGGCGGACCTTGATTACTGCATCCCCTCACCTCTGGGCCCTCACAGCCATACCCCGGTTGAAAAAAGCCAGGGTCTTCGTTTTATAAACGCCCATGTGTTTTGATTGGGCCATTGATAAAACGAAGACCGAAGATAGAAGACCCTGCATGCAGCAATGACAATCCCGAGGACGTTCGACCATGCTTTAACTGGCGGACGTTATTATCGAGTTATAATCGATCGGGAATTATCGTCCGCTCTGGGCATAAAAAGCGGACCAAATTTCCCGGCGGACCTTGGTTACTGCATCCCCTCACCCCTGGGCCCTCACAGCCCTACCCCGGCCGAAAATGCCAGGGTCTTCGTTTTATAAACGCCCATGTGTTTTGATAGGGCTATTGATAAAACGAAGACCGAAGATGGAAGACCCACTTGAGGGGCTCTTTTGGGGAAAGGTCTTCGTTTTTGGGTCTTCGGTCTTCGATCTTCGGTCTTCGTTTTATAAACACCCAGGATTAAGTCCAGACACCAGTCCCTAAATCTGATCATTTTTGTGAAACACAGTGCTTTCGCGCTGGATATCTCGACGGTGATATATTCTACCTCCGTGTGTGTACTCGGCTAGGTCAACGAAAAACCGCTGTCTTCGCCATTCCCTTCAATGAAGACGAAAGCCTTATCATAATTGGTGAACACTCGCGTTATTAAATGCAGGACGGTAAGGTCCTGTAGCGACATATACAATTGAGGGATGTTGATAAGATATTATGTTACTAAGATTAGTCTCTTTTCAGTATCTCCAACTCCCGGGGGCCTCCGTACCTATATTGCGCAATAACTCACATAAATTAACCTGCAAAGGGTTCTCAAGTACAGAGAAAATCGTTCGTAAAACCATTAAGTATATTGGATAATTGCTTGAACAGACCGTGGTTATATAAAGACCATTATATGTTATATATGTTAAATTTGCAGCTCAAGCTTTTTCCTACGCAATTCTAGCGGTTATTTCGATATTTCTGCTATTCAACTTCGTTCTGATTGCTTTACGGTTGGCAGAGGAACATAATTCGTACCGGTACCGTACATTTGTGATCGACTCCAGCTGTTTTATTCATCAAACCATAAGGAAAAGGGATCCCAGCCTGGAGGAGAGGTGTGGTGACGATTTGACGGACAGCTGTACAGTCCAATGATATTAAGTTCGTTAGAAAGACTTGTCCACTTGCTATCTTTTCACACATCCTTCGAGATGCCGTTATTCAAGAACACGAAGACCCAGTGCCGTACAAATATTCTGAGCAAACAACAAACTAGAGTTTTATATGAAAACTGAAAAATTACTTTTGGCACTCCAGCGGCACCTCATTGGGTTCAAAAACCCTCTAAAACGCGCCACATGCTTTGAATGTATTTCCTCTGCATGTATTTCTGTCTGATTTTACAGGACTTCAATTCTGAGAGATATTGTGCCTCAATTTCGCGTCTGATTTGTGGACATTCGTTCTGACATTTTTATTGTGTTGTTGAATAATAACATTACTATTTAAATTTGAATAATGGGGCAGAGAAATATTCTATTTCATTGGACATGGACCATATATTTCTTGTATTCTATTTCAATACTGTGCTCTCTTGGACATGGGACATATTTAATCTATTTCATTTTAATATTGAGCTCGTTTGGACCATATTATTCTATGTTATTACAATACCTGTCTCGCTCGTACATCGGACATATTCTATTTTATCCCAATACTGGGCTTGCTTGGTAATGGGCTGTATATACTCCATCGTATTTCAATATTGGATCCGCTAGGACATATCGTATGCAGTCTATTTCAACACTGAGTTTATTTCAATGCTGGGCTCGTTTGGACATGGCAGATATTTATTCTATTTTATTTCAATACTGAACTCAATATATTGTTCTTATCACCTAACGCGTTCTGGTTCACCTAACATCGCATTGGCAATCCATATTTGCGGATTCCTAAATCGGGACTTCCATAGTTTCTGAATTTTAAATATCAGTCCATGATCGTTTCTACCTCAAACGTGACCTGCTGATACATGTTTTATATGAAAACGGAAAAAATTGGCACTTCAACCGCACCTCATGGGGGCCAAAATCTCGTTAAAATGCTCTACATCCTGTAAACGTATTCCTTCTCCGTGATTCTGTCTGATTTGCAGACGCGCCCTGCTGGTAATGTACAATGTAGGTTGGAATTTATAACTGATTGATCAATATTTGATATCAGCAGAGAATGCTTGTGTGTATGATCACCACATGGCGGGGTTGAGTCAAACTGTTTATGCAAACAGACAGTTTATGTGTCACTATTACATAATTTATTGCCATGGTGTTATTATTATTAGCTGCTCATCTGTGTATTTATTGCATACGCGTATAGTGATTTAAGAAGTTTTATTTTGAGCTCGTTGTCGGTTGTAGCTTAACTATAGTTTTATGGCGCAATAAATATATACCACTTTATGCAAGTCGGCCAGTCTGGCAGTTCGGACTTCATTTGTCAAGGTTGACAGAGAACTCCTAGTGCTTGCTTTTATGAACGTAACAGAGTAACGCCCGCCAAAGCCTAGCAGTGACGCCCGTCGACGCCTCTCGCAACGTATTAACGCCTTATCTTAACGCCCTAACGCTCTAGCTTAACGCCATAACGCCCTATGTTAAAGCCTTAACAACCAATCGTAACGCCTTAACGCATTGTCAATACAATCACACACATGCTTTGACCATTGGCCCTTGAATACCATGTTCGGTCTGGCCACTTGTGTGTGCGTGAATATGTATGGGTGGGTGTGTGGGTGTGGTGTGTGTGGTGGTGGTGTGTTCGTGTGTGTGGGTGTGTGTGGCGGTGGTGGTGATGGTAGTGTGTGGCGGTATGTGGTCGTGGTCGTGGTGTGGTGGTGGTTTGTTTGATGGTGGTGGTGGCGTTGCTGAGCGCCCAGTCTGACTCACCAGCCTCGCGCGCGCGCGGGAGCGAGCTCACTCACTCGCTCACTCACTCACCAGCATTAGGGCGTCACTGCGTTGAGGGCATCACTGCGTTAAGACGAGCGTTGGGCACGCCTCACTTCCGGAACTCCGAGGTCGGAGCTCTTGGAGCTTGGAACTCTCGGAGCTCGGAGCTCTTGGAGCAGAGGCCAAGTGAGCGTGGTGATGGTGCACCCATACCCTGGTGTACCCAGGGTACACCACCAGGCGCGTGCGCTTGAGTTACTTACTCAGAGCGCACATGCATGCGGTGACGTCACTACCGGTGATGACATCACTTGACCTCTGCTCCAAGAGCTCCGAGCTTCAAGAGCTCCAAGCTCTAAGAGCCCGAGCTCCGGGAGTGAGGCGTGCCCAACGCCCTTCTCAACCACCACCACCACACACCGCCACACACTACCACCACCACCAACACCACCACCACCGCCGCCATACACACACACACACACACACACACACACACACACACACACCCATATATATCCACGCACACACAAGTAGCTAGACCGAACATGGTATTCAAGGGCCAATGGTCAAAGCATGTGTGTGTGATTGTATGGTTAACAATGCGTTATGGCGTTACGATAGGTTGTTCAGGCTTTAACATAAGGCGTTAATGCGTTAAGATAGAGCGTTAGGGCGTTAAAATAAGGCGTTAAGACGTTGCCAGAGGGGTCGACGGGCGTCACTGCATTTCGAGGAATTAGTGTCAATTCCATGGGATATCTAGACCCATCAGAGCTTCCGGGCTAATTCACCAGGGCGTTGAAGCGTTAAGCTAGGCCGTTCATAAAAGCAAGCGTATTCCAAAAACATGCAATCTCTCCGACCCAGTACGCCCATTTCTGGCTCATCTCGACCCCAAAACGTCCACTCAAGTGCTCTTTTCGCACAATTCCCGGCCTGCTCATGTGTGACATCGTCTATAAAACACGTCCCTCTGGACCCCACATCCCCATTTCTACTGTTGCAGGGCCATGACAGAGACCCATCCCTATGCGACTCGACATCCTGGAAGAGTTCACAGAAGCGGAGTCGACTCGATGTAGAGGTGTGCTATTACCCACTGTAATGATAGCACTATGTTGGCATTATGACGTAAGTCTATGTAACCCTTTACGACTTATGTAAGTCACGCTTTACGGTAATACAGGATTCGAGTGGACGCCATTTTATGTGTTGTCAGTTCTTTACATGGTGGCAGCGGTTAAAAACATTTAAATCGCTTGTATTTCGTGCTGGTATAGTGTTATTTACCAGCAACGTTGCAACTTAATTTGTCAAGGAACACTCTGAATCAGACAGCGGTACCATGGATTCGCTTAAACCTCCGGAGGCACTCAATCTGTCGAGTGGCAATGCGTCGGAAAATTGGCGCCGTTGGAAACGGCGATGGGAACTGTACAGGAAGGCATCCGGGGCGGACAAAAAAGCGGAAGAGGTACAGTGTGCTTTATTTCTGCATGTGATTGGGGACGATGCGGTCGACGTTTTCAATACCATGAACATTCCTGAAGCTGACGCAAATAAACTGAAACCATTGGTTGACGGTTTTGATAGTTTCTGCAACCCCCGTACGAACGTGACATTTGAGCGATACAAATTCAATTCTCGCAACCAAAAAGAGGGGGAAAATATCGACCAATACGTGACAGAACTCAAAACACTAGCAGCAAACTGTGAGTATGGAAATCTGATTGATGGCCTTGTTCGTGACCAAATTGTATTTGGCATACGTGACAATACTGTTAGAGGTCGTTTGCTAAGAGATAGTGACCTGACCTTAGCAAAGGCCATTGAGATGTGCAGAGCTCATGAGGCGTCGGAAGCCCAATTGAAGTCATTAAATGCTGGCTTGTCAGCTGCGTGTAACGTCAGCGAAGTAAAAGACATTCCTGCCCCACCCAGTAGGGACAAACATAAGAGTAGTAGCGAAAAGGGGCAATTCCGGAAAACTCACCCGAAATATATGGGTCACGGGGATGGACCTAAATGTAATTTCTGTGGATATGACCAACATGAGCGCGGGCGTGTGTGCCCTGCTAAGGACCGGGTGTGTAGAACGTGTAACCGGAAGGGACATTTTTCATCAAAATGTTACCAGAAAGGTGTCCACGAGGTCACTGCCGACCGTGACGAGGGTGAACAGTCCGAGCCAGTTGACCAGAGATTTTTTTTAGGTGAACTCACCGCACCAGCAGATGAAGCCATGCCGCCATGGCGCACTGAGTTAAATGTAAATGGTACACAGTTGGATTTTAAAATAGATTGTGGTGCAGATGTGACAGTGATATCTGACAAAACGTTCCAACATCTCGCTAATCGTCCAGCCCTCAAGCCAACCACTGTGAAACTGGACAGCCCTGGTGGTCCGTTAACGTGCTTGGGGCAATTCATCGGTCGAAGTGAACGGAACGGTAAAACGAACCACATGCGTATATTCGTCGTCCGGGGAAATATAGATAACCTACTGAGTCGTAGCATAGCAGTGAAGATGAACTTGATAGCACGAGTTGACGCGATAGACTTCGCTGATCAGTGTGACTATGATGTATTCGGTGAACTGGGTGAACTAAAAGGAAGAGAGGTGAATATCGAGTTGCGTGAGGATGCCGTGCCATACAGTGCTAATACGGCCAGACGTGTCCCCATACCTCAGATGCCACTAGTTGAAGCGGAGCTTAAACGAATGGAGCGCTTAAAGGTCATCACAAAGGTGACTGAACCCACTGACTGGTGCTCCAATATGGTGGTGGTGCCAAAACCGGGAAATAAAATACGTATTTGTGTCGATATGAAGCCACTCAATAAGGCAATTCAACGCGAGAAATACACGCTACCAACTGTCGACGATATCCTGCATAAGCTTGCGGGTGCCACTGTATTCTCCTCATTGGATGCCTCATCTGGATACTGGCAAATGCCGTTGAATGAGAACAGCAGCAAATACACAACGTTCATTTCACCGTATGGCCGGCATCGTTTTCTCAGACTCCCATTTGGAATTTCAAGTGCCAGTGAGATATTTCAACGCGAAATGTCTGAACTGCTAGAAGGGCTACCTGGTGTCGCCGTGTTCCAGGATGACATTATTGTTTTTGGGGCCACCGTTTCGGACCACGATAAGAACCTAGACCGTGTACTAAAGAGGATTGAAGAAGCTGGCCTCAAGCTGAACAAGGAAAAGTGTAAATTCAGACGTAGTAGTATGGAGTTTCTGGGCCATTGGGTGGGCAAGGATGGGGTGAGCCCACACCCTGATAAGATCGCCGCTGTTTGGAATCTCAGCCCACCATCTGATACGACACAGTTACGCCAAATACTTGGCATGATGAACTATCTGGGAAGATTCGTCAAGAATATGGCCGTGATAGCGCGCCCGCTCAATGACCTCCTGCGCAAGGATACTGTTTGGACATGGGGAAATTCACAACAGCAAGCATTTGTTGAACTTAAGGAACTGATATCCTCCGCACCCATCTTGGCATTTTACGATGTCAAGAAACCTACTGTTGTCAGTGCAGACGCCAGTCAATATGGGCTGGGAGCCGTGTTAATGCAGCAACATGAGGATGGCCTGAAGCCCGTTGAGTACTGCTCGCATAGATTGAGCGTAGCCGAGATGAGATACGCCCAAATAGAAAAAGAGTGTTTGGCGAGCACGTGGGCGTGTGAGAAGTTCAGAAAGTACATCTGCGGTCTGGAAAGTTTCAGATTATTCACTGATCATAAACCTTTGGTGCCATTGATCAATGACCGGAATATTGAACAAGCACCACTCCGGTGTCAAAGACTACTGCTGAGGTTGATGCGGTACAATGCCAAGGCTGAGTACATCCCGGGTACAAGTCTGGTGGTCGCTGACGCGCTGTCGAGATCACCTCTGGGCCTGGAGAGTTTGCCTGATACTGTCAGTGAGGTGGTAGCTTATGTACAGTCGATAGTTGCGAATCTGCCGTTATCTGACCCATTACTTCGTGAAATCAAGGAAGCAACGGATAGCGATGTGTCTTTGCAAAAAGCCATCAAACACACGCTAAACGGGTGGCCAAGATATGCGCAAACTGTTGATGCAGACGTCCGTGATCTCCATATTGTCCGCGGAGAACTGAGTGTGGTTAGTGGTCTTTTGGCTCGCGGCGACCGCATAGTGATACCAGAGAGACTTCGGGGAGACATGCTTGAACGAATTCACCATGGCCATCAAGGACTAACTAAATGCAGAGAACGTGCGCGGCAATCTGTCTGGTGGCCTAGACAGTCCGATGCCATAAATGAAACTGTCGAAAGGTGTGCCCATTGCCAGGAGAAGAGGAGTGCTCAATGTCATGAAACTCTGATGCCTACTCCTATGCCAGACAGGCCATGGCAGAAAATCGCAGCTGATCTGTGTGAAGTGGAGGGCAAACAGTTTCTAGTTGTGGTCGACTATTACTCTCGGTATATTGAAATAGCACACCTACATCAAATCAACACGAGCGCGGTAACCGGCAGACTACAAAACATGTTCGCACACTGGGGAATACCTGAAACACTGTTGAGTGATAACGGACCTCAATTTGGCTCCTACGAGTTTGAAGCCTTCGCGACGAAGTATCAGTTTGATCACGACACAAGCAGCCCACATTTCCACCAATCGAATGGTGAAGTTGAAAGAGCTGTTCAGACAGCTAAGAAAATCCTTCGCCAACAAGACCCGTTCTTGGGACTGATGGTCTATAGAAACACTCGGGTGGCCACAACAGGGTACAGTCCTAATGAAATGATGCTGTCAAGGCCGGTCAGAACAACAGTTCCCGCTCTGCCTCGAACACTGAAACCACGTTGGCCCAATACGATTGAAGTACACGGTAATGATAAAAGGGCCAAGTGCGCGCAGGCCTACCATTACAACCGTCGACACGGGGCAAGAGACTTGCCTGCATTAGAGCCTGGAGACTCTGTGCGCGTTCGCTTGGACAAGGACAAATCATGGGGTCCTGTCGGCACTGTAGTTGGTAATTCTGGAGAACCGCGATCGTACATCGTGCAGAGCCATGGTAGAAACTATCGGAGGAACAGGAAACACCTCTTCAGGGTCCCGCTTCCGCCGGACGAAGTGTCTGCAGAACTTGAGATCGAACCACCTGATTGTGACGTGACAATTCCCTCTGCATTCTCACTAGAAAGTTCGCCTCCTCCCAATGATGCATCTGGACTTCGTGAGCCTGCCCGTCTGAGAGGTAATGACATGCCTGTGAGTGATGGGAAGACTTCTTCGTTCGGTCGTGTGCTGAGACCTGTGCAAAGACTAGACCTTTGACTGTGCAAGGCACAAATCTGACTAAGTGGGTTATAAATGTGCAACTGAAATATTCAACTCTCGACTTGTCGCCTTAACATCTATTAAGTACATATGTGCGCCTTGGTAAACCTGATTTGAATATAATTCACCCAATGTGCATTCATGTGGCGAGAGTATGCTCTTTGCTGTGGAACTTGACTTGGATGTCATAATGATAAATTTTGAGAACATGACACTTTGTTTGCGTGAGCTTAGCGCTCGGACATTCTAGGATGAATGCATGATTGAACTTTAATTACACTCTGAAATCCAGTTTTGTGTTATATCGATTTGTTTTATCAAAAAAAAAAAAGAAAAAAAAAAGAAGAAAATAACGGGGGGAGATGTAATGATAGCACTATGTTGGCATTATGACGTAAGTCTATGTAACCCTATACGACTTATGTAAGTCATGCTTTACGGTAATACAGGATTCGAGTGGACGCCATTTTATGTGTTGTCAGTTCTTTACACCCACCACTACTAGACTATGACAGCCATCCTTGATGCCCGGGCTATGGACCACGAGCGCTCACGCCAGAACCAGCGACGGCTCGTTGACCTCACGATGGTCTTTGCTCTATTGACCCTGACGCTGTGGCAATGACACTTCTGTCTTACAGCGACAGAAAAGAACGGCTCTTTTCAGAGCCTCCATGTCTTCCGAAAGAGAGACGGCTAACTAAGCACAATGTTCACACACACACACGTGCGCGCGCGCGCACGCACGCACAAACACACACGCACACACAGGTAACTCTATCAGGTAGCCAGACTGAACATGGCCCCTTTCTCTACTACTCGCACATGGGCACCTCTGAAACTGCACTTTCTCTACTACACCCCAGGTGGCTCTCCACAGTTTCGTAGTAATGGCCCCGGTCTAATTTCATAATACGATAGACTGCCCGTGTTCTGCTACATCATAATTCTTGGTATAGTATCATCCTATTCAGTATTATCAACGCTGCAAACGAGCACGTACAGATCCATGGCTAGCTTCGTCTACACGTTGATCGGGATTATGGAGTAAATTTTGTCCTGCCTCAGTTATGCCCCTTGGGTGTGCCTAAAAATCAGGACTCATTTTCGGGAAGAAAACCTGACAAACAACGGGCAATTTGACCCCCACTTTTTTTTTTGCCTTTTTAAGTTGAGACCGGACCAGGGAACGAGAGTAAGAAGTTTAATTGAAATCGCTCTCACAGATTTTTCTGGCAATTGAGCCGAATTTAACCACTTTTCGACATTTTAAGGGGTTTTCTAGAAAAAAATGAAGCAAGCTTGGAGGGGAATGTTCGAGATTCATTTTTCTATAACATAGCAGTGCAACGTCTTAAATAATAGTTCAATCATGCTCTTTCAGAATATATATACATAGAAGTGATTTGGGTTGAAGATTTTACGACAATTGGTGGCCGAAAAACGGACCCATAATCTATTCCATGCCGAATGGAAGAATCCCCCAATCCAGCTCTACCTGATAAGAGCTTCAATAGGATACCACCCACGCCCCATTTGGACCAGGGTTGGTCCATCTCTACGCCGAGACGTCTATTCAAATGCGCCTTTTCCAGTACTGCCCTTTCTGATTGGACACTGGCAAGAACGAACATGACCGAATATTGAACGTTCTCAAATGGCGGTTTCTGATTGGACTAGAGCACACGAGACTTGTAGCATTAAGATAAGGCGTCAAGGCATTAAGAATAGATCACTACACACTAGTCCAGTCGGAGCCACCAGTGCTTCGAACTGGTACCCCATTCGGACCAGTATGGGTCCACCGCGGCCACAAAACGTCCATTCCAATGCGCTTTTCCCACAATTTCCGGTCCGCGCATGCGCGCCATAGCCTTACTTTCACGACCCACCCATCCAGTCGGATGCTACTTCACGGGTGCTTCACCATGACACCTCACACGACCCAGTACGTCCATTACTGCCCGACCACGATCCCAAAACGTTCATTCCGATGCCTTTTTCCCACAATTCCCTGTAGGCGCATGCGCCGATAGACGCTATTACCACGACCCACCCATCCAGTCGGATGCTTCTCCACGAGTGCTTCAAACTGATACCCATGCGGCCCATTATGGGTCCACCTCGACCCCAAAACCTTCATTCCAATGCCCTTTTCCCGCAATTTCCTTTCTGCTCATGCGCGCCATTACGTATTACGTATCAGTCGGACGTTCCTCCACGAGAGCTTCACTTTGATATCTCCCGCAGCCTAATTGGACCAATATTGACCCACCCAGGCCCCCAAACGTCCATTCCAATGCGTTTTTTTCTACTGCGCATGCGCGCTATAACCCTACTTTCACTACATACTAGTCCAGTCGGATGCTTCTCCATGAGTGCTTCAAACTGATACCCAATACGGCCCATTACGGGTACACCTCGACCCCAAAACGTTCATTCCAATACCCTTTCCCCACAATTGCCTGTCTGCGCATGCGCAGATAGACGATATTCTCACCCCACACCCATCCATTTGGACGCTCCTCCACGAATGCTTCAAACTGATACCCCACAAGACCCAATCGGACCAAAAGTGGTCGACCTAGACCCCAAAATGTCCATCCCAGCGCTACTTGCCCAGTGCGCACAATCACTTTTCAAAAGAAGTCAACGCATGACCTCGAGACCCCTCCCATCGTGTTCTACATCGCGAGACAAAGAAAACAAGGTGCCACAACCCATAGTAAAATCCACAAGAAAACAAAAAAATGACCACCCCTATCTCATACATGCATTCCCCGTAGATTAGAAGTCACTGGGGTCTTATGTAGGGGCAGATCACTCTTGCTGGGTCGTCACGTGACCTGAAGTGACGTCACAGGAAAAGTGACTCGAATGTGAACTTTGACTCGGATGTGACCCGGATATCACGTGACCGGATGGGACGTCATCCGTGACGTCATCGTGACATCACGCCACGACCCTCATTTTTAATAAGGATTCGGTCCTTTCCCCACTACTCGCGCTTTTATTGCAACTATTCATGTGGAGACTGAAGTATCCACACGGCTCCTAGCACCGGCCTAAGCGAAATTAGATACGCTAGTTCGAGAGATGTGATGATGAATTAGTTCAAACAACTCATCTGATGTTAATGGATGAGAATCGTGGACGTCTGATGGAGTAAACGCCTCAACATGGGGTAGCCTGGTTTATGTGTCATTATTACATAATTTATTGCCATGGTGTTATTATTATTATTAGCTGCTCAAACAACTCATGCGACGTTAATGGATGAGCATCGTGGACGTCTGATGGAGTAAACGCCTCAACATGAGGTAACCTGGCAAATGCAAGAATACCCAGAGAAACTAACCTGTAATGCCCGACGCCGTACGGCTTAAATTTCCCACCAAAACAATAAACCTACATAAATTTGTCGAGTGACATGCATAGAGGGCGGGTCCCGGGAACTAACAGTCCACCAACAGAATCCTGCCATATACAGGTAGTAATTGGAGCGATATGCAAGAGGTGGGAAAAATTGACGACGTCTGGTGACTAAAAAGCAACCATAGGACTCTACAGGAAAACATCCCTCGGCACCTAACATTCAGACTCGAGAATACGGTGGATTCTCGGACGTGGCCTTAGTATCTCAGCCGCGCTTTTATTGCAGATGTTCATGTGTAGAGTAAAAGTATCCATACGGCCCCTAGCGCGCCTAAGCGGAATTAGATACGCTAGCTCGGGAGCTGTGATGACAGATTAGCTAAAGCAACTCATCTGATGTTAATGGATGGGCATCGTGGACGTCTGATGGAGTAAACGCCTCAACATGCGGTAACCTATGGACAAAAAAAGAAAAGAAAAAATGACCAACTGCTCTGTGTGATTGCGGGTAACTAGTTTCACGGCTTTTTGATGGGTTCAATCTGTATCGCGACTTACATTTATACGTTCAAAATAACCTTTCTTACAACGTTTGTTTTGCACATTCTTTTCACGCCCCAGAGCATGCGTACAGATCATAATACAGTTTCTAACAACATGGAGATCACAAATGGGGAATAAGGTAAAATGCAGGAACAATAATTATCGGATAATCGGTAAATAAAATTCTGAGATATTGAAGTGAACAATCTCAGGATTCGATAGCGAGTAATTAAATTAATCGGGTCAATGATTATCCTGATTAATTTTGGGGTGGAAATAGTGAATAAATATCCGCTAATGGATCGCTCTCTTATTGGTGTTATCTATCCTTATTTGAAGAAAGGAAACATTCTTAGTTTTATCATCCAAAATGTCTGGGCCCGACATAGGTTCCATAAATATATATATGGATATATATATATAGCCCCAAATACGAAAATATATTAGGTCAGTAAAATTCATATATGCATTTTATTAGAAATAATCGTCGCTATATAGCTGAAATATTGCTGAACGCGACGTTAAACCCTAATTCTCTCTCTATTAGAAATAATTCTTCGGGATAACCCACGAGTGAGAGGTGGATGTAGTTTATCGGATATTTGATGGCAGATAACATACACATTAGTAGTATATAAACAGCATCTGGGCGCGCATTGACCTTTGAGGGCACTCTATCCCATGATGCATCACTTCCGGTCACGTGACCGAAGTGATCTTTGACCCCTGCTTCCGGTCACGTGACCGGAAGTGATGCATCATGGGATAGAGTGCACTCAGAAGTCAAAGGTCAATACGCGCCCAGATACTCTTTATTCAACAGAGTTATCTGCCCCTAAGTATGACCCCAGATCAACTTTATATCGGCAATCTCCGGTAATATAATGTCCGGTCATCTCCGGCCCTCTCCGGGAGAATATATAGCCTTTATCCGCCCTTCCGAAGTATCAATGGAATGCACAGGGTCCCCGACAATATCGCCATCTATTTATCCATGTTAAATGGCAAGTGGGGAACCCCCAGTTTCTCCATACAGTGGGAGAAGGTAAAGGGTCCTAGCGGGAATTGAACCTGGGTCGCTTTATCTAGAGGCAGACACGTTACCCATTACACCGGTGGTTGATCTGTCTCCATGTCATCTCTGTCTGAGATTCCTGTGGTTTCTTTATTGAAAAATAGAACATCTATGTCCCCCGACCGCCGACTACTTGCCTAGTACGGAACAGGTACAAAGAATACTGTGTCAGTGGTCGTGTTTAATTTACAGGGCGAGGTCACGTGGACGAAAGACGACGTTGGACGGGTTGTTGTGCCGCCATTTCCCATGGAGACACAGACATCCGATGACCTTCAAGACGTATGTAAGTGTGCGACTTCCCCTGTGGTGACGAGTAATGAGAGCGGAAAGCCGCATCTAATAACATGACTTCCGTTACTGCCGGGAACAATGCTCCTCCACAACTGTCCTCCACTATTGTGAGGTCGGGTGCTTTGTCTTCCCAAGTGACTGCTTCTGGTTCTTCAGATGCTACGTAGTTACTTCCTTCGGGGGTAGTTTGAACTGGTATGACCGTTTCTGGATTTTCGAATTCAGGTGTACGACCTTTCGGTCTTCCAGCCTCAGGGTGTCAGCAGTACACTCAATCCTCGACCACTGTATTATATCAATCTGCTCCACGTACAAGTTATACTTCCGGTTTAACTGCTGATTAAGTACAGTCGGGATTATGAATCAGTTCGGTTATCGGCATGTCCTACCTGTTTCTATCGGTCACGATGATTACATTCGACCGCAGCATGTTAGCTCTTACTATGGTGAATAAACTGAGCTCCCGTTCGAATTCCATCCACGAGGCCACCTTTGAATTCAAGGTGGCAGAGGTGGAACCAAACATTGCGCATTTGTGTGGGCAATACAATTCCTGCAAAGGTCACTGTTCCTATGTCGAAGAAACCATCATTAACCGTTTCTTCGCTTACGGATTGGTTCCTTGCGACCACCGAAACGATATTGAAACGTTAGACTGCTTCCCCGGTAGATGACGCCATTTCGGAGGATTAATGTTGCCTCGACAGCCTTGGCCGCATATGGTTCACGAGAAACATCTGGCATACCTTCCTTCGCTGCTTTCTCATGCACCGGACTCCATTATCTTGTGCCTTTCCTAGCTGATGAAATGGCTAATGCTGAGACTAGTTATTCACTCAGGGTTGTTGTAGAGCAGACTGGCAAGAGGAAGTCTAATTCTGGATCTACTGGCCCTTGCAACAAGAAACCACGTAAGTCTTCTGATACTAGGGTTATAAGACAATGGGTTTTCAAAAGCAGGGACAGGACCAGTCTGGCAAAAAGAAAAAATATTCCGGCTCTGCTTCCAAAAAGCAGCAGGAGAGGTGATGTTCTTGGACATGCTCGTGTGATCGCGGCATGGCGGGACCTAGGAACACAAGGCTTTCCTGTCCCGCCGAACCCCAATCTTCCAGTAGGAGGGAGACTTCAGATGTTCTGGCGGAACTGGTAATACATAAGGTTGGATCCATCGGTAATCCGGATCCTACGGTACGGCTACCCCTTAGAATTGTCCGTAGAACGACCCTTGACCCCTGCTCCATCCCATATTCCCATACGGCATGAGCATATTCTGGTTATTCAAGCAGATGTAGACAAGCTTGCTCAGAAACAAGCTTTATTAGAACTTCCGGTGTCTGGCACGACCCCCGGTTTCTATTCTCCAGTCTTTCTTGTGCCAAAAGAAAGACACCCCAGAGATTCATCTGTGAAGCAACTTATGTACTCTGAACAAGGACTTCCTGGCACCTCATTCACAATTTCGTAAGGAGTCTTGCCAGTCTATGAAGACCTCATTGGATTTCACGGATAACTACCATCCATCCGGCGTGCCGGAAGGTTTTTTTTGAGTTTTAATCTGCACTCGTTTTTCAAATCCAGGTACTTCCGTTTGGCTTGTCCACTTCTCATTGGGTCTTTCAGCCGGTGACTGCGTTTTTGCACAGTCGGGGAATCAAATGCCACTTTTATCTGGACGATTCCTTGATTCACAACCATTGCAGCGACCAACTTCAGCACGATACTGCTCTTGTTTGACGAATGCTCGTAGCCCTCGGATATATTCCGCACGAGGACAAGTCGAGATTGTCACCCGCTCAACAACGGACGTTCCTGGGCGTAGCATACGACACCAATTTGGATTTGGCTCGCCCACCGGAATACCGATGGCCCATAATCACCATTCAGGTACCTATATTTATTCAGTGTGTGCATCAAATCGCCCTGTGTTTTGCATCTCTGATAGGGCTTCTGACTTCCGTCCAGGATGTCACGCCACAAAGAGGAATGCAACTTCGCTCTTTGATGATTTACCTAAATCAGCATTGGGTGCGCAGGTATCGGAATCCACTGATTCCTGCCACGGACGTCACCTTCTATGGTGGCTGAATCCGCTCAATGTGATGCCTGGTGTGACACTCCTTCCATTTCGACCGTCACGTTCGCGTCGATGGAAGGCTGGGGGGCCAATCTCGGGTCTAAGTCGATGTCCGGCTTCTGGACACCTTCGGATAAGTCCTCTCACATCAACATGTTAGAGTTCTTGGCCGCCATTCAGGTCGTTTGAACATGGATATCGGATCTCTGGGGGCAGTCTTTGTTGATTGCCACAGACAATAAAGGGTCCTGCTTATATCAACAAACTCGGCGGGACTCAGTCTTCCCAGTTACTAACACAGGCGGAGGTGTACCTGTACCTGTGATGGAAGAACGATATCCTCGTTCGTGCCAGGCACATCCCGAGGCGCTTCAACGTTCTAACGGACATGCTCTTCACGGAGAATCAAGTGATCCCCACCCAGTAGCAACTTCATACGGGCGATCTCACTCAGATCATTCAGATCTGGGAGACACCCCAGATCAATCTCTTTGCTACTCGGTCCAGCAATCAACTACCGCTTTAAATATCTCCGGTCCCAGACCCCACCACCATGGCGGTCGATGCTCTGTCGCAGGATTGGTCAGGGATGATAGCATATGCTTATCTCACTACCGCTATCCTCCCACTGGTTCTACGGAAGTTCAGAGGACAGCACACAATTGGAGCGATATGCAAGACACAGACAGGACGCTTACATGGTTCAATAAAGACAAGTGATATTACAGAGCTAAACATCACATTATCAAGTTCCTGTTGCTTCTCAGCAAAATGCATTGAAACAGCAGGAACCTATCCTATTCTGAAATTAGACGGAAGCCATTCTTAAAAAACTGTGGAAAGAGCACTTAAAACAATTTTGATGGTGCGGGATTCGGTCTGTCTGACCGTTAGATAGAGCACGTGATGAAAGCTTTGCGTGACTCGATGTCATTTTAGGCCTTTCACCGGACAGACGTCTAGCAGGGGGACACTGCCTTCTCCGACGATGTATATGTCGATCACATCTGAATAGATGTACCGGCCGTATAACCCCACAGCTCATCCACTTTGTTGCCGTTCTGGTCCAATACTGTGATTTCAAACATACATCAGAGGGGGTCGTTCGCACCCAACAACCCCATTAGCAATGCCTTGATTATGAAATGTACATTCTTCTCAGTTAATCACGGAATGCTCACACCAGAATTGTGTTCTTTTCTAAAAGAATGTAAGAGAAAACTGACTTTTGCCTCGTATGATGAAGGTGGTGATTTGGTGAAAAGCGATTTTGTTTCACTCATCATGTCCTCATTTTAATACACGTTCCAGGTCTCGGGAATCAGTGGTCGGTGTACTGACTTGCGTGGTGCGTGGGGGTGTGTCACCGATCTCGATCGGCGTAGTGTTTGGTGACGTATCATGATGGGTGGCGGGAACTGCTACTGCTGCTGCACCCGGGACCAATGCAGGATTTTTCGCGATTCCTTGTGAGAAGTTCATATTGTTCAACCCTTGAGCAAAATCCTATCATCATTTGGTTGCCTGTGACTTCCGTTGGCACATCATATCATTCACCAAATCCACGATGTAGGTGCCAGGCATTACTTAGTTCTGAACCAGACATGCTTCTGTCCCATATGCTAAGATTGTCTTCAACCGCTACAGCAACAAGCCAGTCCTCCTCTGGAATTAAAATGACTTATTCTTTATTACCAGAGCATAGTTGGAGCATACACCTGCAGAACGCTCTTACACCCAAGTAAAATAGCCCATTGGGCTCCAATATCCCTCGGCTATCAGTCATTGTCTACACCCAGCAAGCATGCATTATATATCAGTGTATTTTTAGAACTAGATTAACAAAAATGTTATCTCGTATGGTTCACTGTAGTTCTCTCATATGGGAAATACACAGTAAGTTGAGCAAGGTCAGCAAGTTGTCACAGCGAAACAGCTCACCAATTACCAGTATACGAGTTGTCAGAGCATTTCCATCATAGCTCTCTAGATTTGTATCTAATACCGCTTATGCCGGAGCTAGGGGCCGTGTGGTCATATCATCCAAGTTGCCACATGAACAGGTACAATAAAAGCGTACCTGAGATACAACACATATCACGAATCGTTAGATTCTTGGTATGTGCTTTAGAATAGGTTAACCAGAAGACTATTCTGTGAAGTCATGTGACGCAGTCAGTATGTCGGCACCTCTTCCCACTTCCCTTATATGTGTTGTAATTTGTCAAGGCCTTGACAGATTGGAAAATTTTGCACTGAGGTTCTGGTAACTTTCCTTCTAATGTCTGCACTTGCTTCTTAGTCTTTGGCATTGCTGTTTTACTTTTCGTTTATATTCGCTGAAATTTGAATATGAAAATTCAGATCATTCATGCCAATGATGTGCTTGATGGGGACATGTACTAATATATTTTGTACATATCTGATCAGATTCTAAATTATGGCTTCAACATATTTACCTTCATGGAAAATGGCTTGGTATATGTCGTCGATGATATGTTCCCCGATTCATATGTACATGACATCCCCCACCAATTAAACATTTTTTTAATGTTTGAAGTAGAACTTACAAATCAATATACTAATATACAAGTATGATCTATCTTAATTCAGCCATTATTTCAAATCCTTCTGGTAGAACTTTGTTCCTAAGCAGACATATAAGCTCACCAATGCAATCAGGTTAGATTTAAAGAAAACATAAAATAAACATTGCTGAGTGGTCTGAGTTTTTAAATGCTGATAATAAAATTTTGAGGCAACTTAACTTGAGAGGTTTTTTTTTATTTCTGATATTGACATGGGAAATGAGAAATATGAATAAACTGAATTTTGCAGTGCTTCTGACCTTTATGGTGCTGTGGCCTTGAAAATTAAAACTGGTCTAAAAATTTGACAGTGGATAGCTATTTGAGAATATGATGAAGATTTGAAGTGACGAGATTAAATGAATGGTTTTGGAGTTAATGTGCTGATGTGAATCCGTGAAACACCGACACACTTCGTGGCAGTGATTCTGTATCCCCTAATCAGGGAATCAAAATAGAGAAAGATTTGAAATGACAAGAAATATTTAGACACATTTTGTTTATAAATACAATGTTTTTGCTTAAATTATATCCCAAAGTGATATATAGTCAATATTCGAACGGGGAAAACACTGGAGGAAAACTTCAAATATGTGCTCATATTTTCACATCATGATCAAAGTTACTTTATCAAAATAAATTCTACCCGAAGAAAGTAAATTAAGACCGTTTAAACATGTCACTGTTAAGTCAATGCTAGATGTGGGCTCTGTTTCCATACACTTGATTTCTCCCAAAAGAAAACAGTTTGCACCAGGAAGGCCTTTTTTCAAGCTAATTTTGTAAAATACTTAGATCCAATAATTTTAATGAAATGTCTTTGATTGAATCTTAATTACAACCATGTTTGTTTGTCAAATGTGAGATATGTACATGTATAACACATTTTCATTTGGATTTGGATTCACACTACCAGATAGTTCACTAGCTTTTAGTTTGAGACCCTATCAGTAGCACAAAACTTAAACAATTAAAACCAGTAAAGAAATTGGTCTGTTGAATAACAAACAATATGGCGGAGGAATTTGAATTAGTAAACTAAACAGTAATGAAAGTAAAGTACCGTAACTTACATGATACCCGCAAAATGTCCAAACATAAATTGATTTAAATTCCTTGGATAGCATGCAGAATGGCTTTGTTGGACACTAAGTAAACTTTGGTTATTGTTGCACACACATACTAATGTGTTGGACCATACCACTTCATTCTGCTGGGTTTGCAGGACATTTCACCACAAGTGTGAAATTTGACCTGAATTTGAAGCCTGATGTGGTCTGTGATGAAATGTTAAAATGTGAAATAGGATATGTGTTCGGGCTACAGTTTACATGTATCTATGACAATATACTGAATTGTGTGTATTGAAGGTGGCAAGTTGGTTATAGCAGTGTAGATAAACACACAACCAAATGATTGAAAATTAGAATTTCCTATTCCATATAACCCAAATTACTGTGAAGCACTTGTGGATCATAACTTGTACAATGTACATGGAGAGTTCTTTTAAACATTGCAGAAACAAATCAATACTTACGCAATCCAAGTTTACTAACTTCATAAGGTCTGTGACAAAAATATTGTGCAAGTGGCAGATATTAAACATTTATAAACAATGTTACTATTTATAACCAAACCTGCTTTGATTTATGCCTTAATTCCGCCAGGAATATACCATACAAACGTTAAACGGAAGTTTAAAACAAAAGTAATTTCCCCCTGGGGAGTTACCTCCCCTGGGAGTTATCTCCCCCTGGGGAGCTCTCTCAGCTCAGCCAGGATACACAAGGCCAGCTCCCAGCATACACCTCCTCTTTTCTCATTGTTATAAACCGAGACCTGTGGTGTACAAGGCCGCGGAGTGAGGGGAAGGATGGGAGGGCCATTACATCAAAGCAGGTTTGGTTTGGTTATAAATAGTAACATTGTTTATAAATGTTTAATATTTATTGCCCAAACCTACACCTGCTTTGATTTATGCCTCACTACCAACATATGGAGGTGGGAACCTCGGCCTTGTTGTAGTTGTTCAATGGCAAGCTGGATATCCGCTGAGAAGATCACCAACAAGACACAATAAACTCAACAAGAAAAACTCTGGTCTGAAACGCAGGAGGTAGTCAAGGAGTAAGAAAGTCGCTACTTATCTTTTTGAATGTCTTCATCCATGTAGCTGTGTTCTTGGATGTGGAGCACACTCTTACCAACCCGCAGGGACCCAGGCCGGAAGCACTATGAGGTATGCTAAAGTAAGCGATGTACGAATCGGCAGGGCATAGAGCGCCTACGTAGCGAACATGGTGTCCAACTCTGTGATCGTGGCTGTGGTCGACAAACTTACCAACCCGCAGGGACCCAGGCCTGAAGCAACTATGAGGTATGCTAAAGTAAGCAATGAACGAATCGGCAGGGCATTAGAGCGCCTACGTAGCGAACACGGTGACCAGCTTACAACCACTCTCAGTCCACAAACCGACTGAAATCAACTCTCTGTACTTAGTCCCTGTCGCTGACACTGGACTGTTGTGAGTTGACAGCGGTTGTACTGAGTCTACTCTACGTCTTCATTAATCCTCTGTACTTTAGTGCATGTTGCTGACACTGGACACCCTAGGATGGACGCAGATGACTCAGCTGAGATGATCTAGAAGAAGACGTCATAGCTTTAACCTGAAAAGACACAAGCAAATCTGCAGTAAAGGCAAAGATTAAAAGTCACAATTGTGTCAGGTCATAAACGATAACTTGAGAGATGGTGGTTGGCCAACTGACCTATTACTTGTCTTAGGTGACCTTAAATGATCACAGATATGACAATAATTCTCAACAAAAAGAACCCTGCTCGGGATGCAGTGGGTAATTATGGAGTAGTAATAGAAGTTACTTATCTTTTGAATGTCTTCAACTCTGTGATCGTGGATGTGGTGCACAAATCTTACCAACCCGCAGGGACCCAGGCCTGAAGCACTATGAGGTATGCTAAAGTAAGCGATGTACGAATCGGAAGTGCATTAGAGCGCCTTCGTAGCATACATGGTGACTTATAACCACTCTCACTGTCCACAAACCGACTGAAGTCAACTCCCTGTACTTTAGTCCCCTGTCCCTGACACTGGGCTGTTGAGAGTTGACAGCGGTTGTACTGAGTCTACTCTACGTCTTCGTCAACCCTCTGTACTTTAGCTGTTGCTGACACTGGAAACCTAAAACAAAACATATTACTCACAACAGTGTCAGTTCTTTGTACGTTGAAACTGTGAGTTGACCGTAGGTGACTCAGCTGAGATGATCTAGAATAAGGTCATAGTTTCAACCTGAAATGACAAGCAAATCTGCAGTAAAGGCAAAGATTAAACTCTCCGTTGTGTCAGGCCTTGATGACTTGAGAGTCGATGGCTGGCAAGCTGACCTATTACTCCTTTCTTAGGCGATCATGTAGTATGTGGACATATAATATGACTGAGAGATGAGATGAGATGATACAGCAAGCTGGCTGACTTGCTGTGATGATGAAAAATGCCCCCCCCCCTCTTTTTTGAAAAGCTACTTGACCACGTGCTGGGCAGCCACCAGCGGCCCAAGCGTGGTCACTCTATCTGATTGCAGTGACATATCTCTCAGATAGAAATTGGTGAACGTGGAGTTTGTCGTCCAAGCACGGGACTAGACAATGTCATGGAGGGACAAGTTCTTCCATAAAGGCCATGACGTAGCGATGGCACGAATTTCCGAGAAGAAGCAGTAGATAGTAGTGGGGGAGCGTAAATGGCCAAAAGATATGACCACTTTATGGTCTTCTTCAACCACGAAGCAATGGTATTCTTAGTAATGTCACGCACTGCATACGGCCGAAGGGACAAGAATAATAGACGACGAGAGCCCCGACCGGGATCGGTACGAGTGAGATAGAAACGATAACTCTTCTCGCGACTCTACCCATTCGGCCAGCTCATACTCGTACTGGCGAATGGCTCGAACAGGGTATAACAGAAAGGTCGTCTTCAAAGTCATGCACGAAGTCTGATAACGCAGGAATGGAGTACAAACGTAGAGCACACGGACCTAGGCGAACAGACTCATTTTTGGCGATGAACACAGGAATGGGTCGAAAGGGGATGCGAGACCAATCCGCCGTCCAGGTAATAGATGAACTCTCAAGAGCATGAAGTTGAGACACTCTAGACGCCAAAGCAAAAACCGCCAGAAAAACAGTCTTGTAGGCAACAGTTTTTAGAGAAGCGGACTGCAAGGGTTCAAAGGGCGGACGAATCAGAGCACACAGAACCACACCAATATCCCATTTCGGTAACAGCTGGCGAGTACGGCGAGACCGTAACGCGAAGGCCCGAATGAGCGCAGCGATATTGTCATTTAGACTAATGTCGATGCCGGCAGAAAGACGTAAAACCCTAGCCAAAGTAGATCGATACCCCTCAATGGTGCTGATTTGAAACTTCATATCACGATGAAGGTGAAGGAGGAAGTCAGCTACTAAGGAAATAGAGGCAGAGTCGGGATCGGCATCACGTTCACGGCATCAAGAGACGCAATAGATCCATTTCACTTGATAGAGCTGCGATGTGGAAGACCGATTGGTAGAAAACATCGTCTTTTTATTTTTTTCAAAATTGATGTGAAGTCTGGCAACCAAGACTATTAGCCGGAAATGAACACCCCACATGACGATGTGGCGGGACTGCCAGCAAAAACAGAGGTGGAAATAGAGACGTCAATACCAGCACTAATGGATTGAGGGAGGACGTCTGTAATAAGACAGAAGGAACTGCAGTGACCGAACCAGGATACGACTGTAATGATTAAGGTCCTGCGTAGAAATGACAAGAGCTACCAGTTGACGACAAAACAACTATAATGCCCACGTCAAAAACTGGTCCAACGGTCTATACGGGACGAAGCACTTGATGGAGAGAGTCGAAAACCTGTCCCCAAAGTAACGACGAACCCACGGTAATCCCCCCCATAATTCGACCACCGGAAGTGCAACAAAAACTGGTCTATATGTGACCAAAAATCTTGACGGCACCAGCTACAAGGTGTCACACTCCGTCACAATATGGCTTTTCTTCAATTAGAATGAAGAATGGGACTGTTACTTTTCCTCGCGTCTGAATAACAGAGTTGAAAAGTGAACTCCCTGTGATCGAACCACTAGGGGCACCACCGCAAGTAAACCTCGATGTGAAAGCCCCAAGATGGAGAAAAACGCCCAGACTATAAAAGTGATACAAGGGCGATGCCGACTCCGAACGGAAGGACTTGTCACACAAACCGACGACCGACGATGGTGAATCGTAGGAAAAACGCCGAAAAACGAGGATGAATGGGTAAAGAAGATATGCATCTCGCCTTTAAAGCGATGGGGGTCAACCCCGCGATAAAGAAAACGCATCAACCGAAACGTCTTTCTTCTTTTTTTTTTTTTTTTTAGAAAAACACCGAAATCGAGAGACGTGCAGGCAAACAAACGTCGAAGTCTCTATGACAATCAAGAAAAAGATCTAGAAATGGAGACCGGAACTGTCGAACTTGACGACCCTGATAAGGGGGTATAAAAGAACGACGTGGTGAACGACGTGGCGTACGGGAACGTCTAACAGATGTATGAGAAAGACGTACAGGAGTAAGAGGACCACGTGGCGGCGTAATGGAACGTCGCGACGTAATGCGAAACGCGAAAGGCGTTGCTTCGGCGAAGTGATTTTCCCAAATTGTAACAAATCAGTTCAATTTATTGTACATATACGCTCACAAAGGAGCAGGGTAAAACCTTAAAAATGTACGAGAAACGACGTTGAAGAGAACAAGAACGACGTTATGGAAAAACAACTGAAGATGAATCTGAAAAACTTTAAAGCCGAAACTGGAAAAATCACAGTGGAGTCCGAAACAAAACAGCCGTAGTATGCGAGACTTGTAATGAGATTTGAAACGCATCTAGGAGAATGAACACATTCCTTGTCCCCAGCGTTAATCGAGAGCGTTACTCAGCTTGGTAGTAACATCCCCGACAATCAACACAAAGAAACTTCCAACGTAAACTAGGAAGATCTTCCATAAAATTTTTAAAAATTCCCCGAAGACAGGAAATACATTTAGATGTCTCTCGCCGGTAGATGAACTATAAGGTCATAAACTTCATAAAATTGAATTGACCAAACCAAACAATGTTCAATCTAGAACCGCCCCCTAATTAGAGGACCAAACTGCATATAAGTCCTCAAATGGAATAGATGAAATTATCATCCGGAATAAAAATTAAGATCAATTTTTATACAAATGCTGTAGACCAAAAGATGTTTGGACGAGGCTATCGAGGAGAAAAACATTGCTAAAGAGCAGTCTGTGATTCTTCTTACAAGGCTGTAACCGGTAAACATACTCGGACGCAAGTAACTTACGAAGAACAAGAAGACCGCCCGATGGAACAAACTTATGCTGTCCCAAGCAGATGATTGAGAAACTTCAGGTTGATCCTGACACAGACAGGGTAAAGATCAATCCTAAAGATTTCTCGGAAAAATAAACTCACTCAAGCTAATAATAATAATTTCTCAGAAAGAAGAAAATAAAATTAAAGCTCAACCCAATTTGAATTGTACGTCTAATTCAATATACCGATGGGAAAATTTGGTTGTGAAAACATAAAAATATCACAATGCAATATTTACTAGCAGAAAAATGTATTCGAAAGAATAGCACATTTTTCTTAATAAAGAACTCGTGATCTCTTTTGTTGTTCAACACACCCTTGATTACACAAAGAGAGTAATAATGTAGCTCATTAAAATGTAACAAAGAGCCGTAGTGTATAGCTTTGACTTGTGATGACGAAGACAAACGCAACAACAACAACACACGTAAAATCAAAGACAGAGAAAAAAAACTCTGCAAGTTCTCTCTTGATCACATGATATCAAATAAACAGAGTAACATTTGATAAAACAAGAGACTAAATTTTGGTAGGAGCAATGAACTGAATGCATAGAAGAAAAACTACCAAAAACTGGGGAAAATCCGGAACACAACAACAACAACAACACAACGAAAAATGACGGTCTGCAAAATTCCCTGCAGAACTTGTAATTCTCCGAAGTTATAATACGTTGAAGCATTTTTATTCCGTGAAGAAAAATCTTTGTTCAATTTCGTACAGTTCAAACGTAATAAAAATAACCTCCTGAATGAACTGTCTGGAACGAGAACGAGAACGGCGTTGCGATGAAACAAGAGCGACGATCAGAAACACGGAAACGACGACGTGACGTGTCAACATACGCCGAAAGTGGAGGTTGTAAATCCGTAAACCGAACAATTACAGTCGAGTTCGCACGCCCTTCCATAGAATGAGAGGCAGTTTTCTTTTTAGACAAACTAGCAGAGGAAGATTTAAATCGTAAAGGTAGATACAGAACGATTTTTATTCCTATTGTAAGAATCAGCCGGAGAAAGACCAAATGACAGAGGAGTCGGTGAACTACACGCGGTGAGAACAAATTCTTTTGTCCGTCGGAGACAATGGAGTGTTCCGACAGCCGCGACCTGGCCTTTGTCTGTCTGAACAAAGAAACCGGTTTCCCAGACAATGCTATACCAAAGAAGGCTAGACTTTCAAGTACACTCTGGTTATCTTCCTGTAGGAACGGTACCACTAGGGGGAATATTATCAGACACGGAAGAAGGTGCCGGATTTTTCAATTTAGGAGACAAATCCAAAACGGGACCTCTATAATTTTGATGTCTTTCACTAAGGCAATTTCAAAAACGCGTCTATCGACCTCCGATAGATCGAGGTTTTCAGTAGCCTGCAGTAGGTAAGACCTACGTGCTTAAGCATATATTTTTTCCAAGTACATGAATCCCAAAAATTCACACATGTGTTATTTCGATAGCATAATTTATCTTTACACGCGAAACAACGTGTGTGGGCGTCTAAGCGTGTCGAAACTCGCCCACACGAACGGCAAGACAATTGGGATAGAATACTCAGACATAATATTCAAGAAAAAACTTTTCCGTAAATAGAGTACAAATTTAACAACAACTAGCTGTATGGAACTCCCTCATGTAACCACTGGAGGTTACAAACGAGAAAAGAGGAGATGTATGCTGGGAGCTGGCCTTGTGTATCCTGGCTGAGCTGAGAGAGCTCCCCAGGGGGAGATTACTTTTGTTTTAAACTTCCGTTTAACGTTTGTATGGTATATTACTGGCGGAATTAAGGCATAAATCAAAGCAGGTGTAGGTTTGGGCAATAAATTCAACCTTTAGGCAACTGGTCAACTACCAGATACATGTACATCAATGAACTAAAGTTACAAGGGCTAGCTATAATGCTGTAAGAGATATGGTGATAGCAGCATCAAATCTACATTCAAACTGCAATTTGACCTTGAAAAAAAAGATCAAGGTCGGTCATTTTCAATAGGCTTCTGACCCTTTACCAGATGCATACATGGTATAAATTTAAAATGCCTGGCTATAATTCTTCTTGAGATATCGTGTTCACAAGAAAGATGGACAGACAGACAGACGTACAGACGACGCTGACGACGACAATACCCTTCGGGCAAAATTTGCCCGAGGGGTAAAAACCAGGACTCTGATTGAACATTATACCGAAGCTCACACCTGCCGTCACTAACCAAATTCATATTATCATGATAAATGTAGTATTTATGTGTTTATGTTGAGTGAAAATTGAAATACATAATAAATTACAGCAATTTGGCCATTCTTCTCTGTATTGCTGTTTGGGTTGTAATTGTATTTGGTCTACTTCTGACACTACTATGGTCGGTAATAAAATTGATTGATGTGAGAAACATTTTAATAATTCAGAACGCAGTAATAGGGTCAGTTTCTGGCCGGTCTGACCAACAGTCATAGTGTTCTGTCAGGTGATCCAGGGTATACACGTGAAGTATGGTCCTGTTCAATGTTGACTAATGTTAACCAGTGAAAACTTGACTATATTTAATGGTCATCATTGTTACATAATAATTATCAACCAGAACTGGCAAATTGGTACATTATAACGTATACAAGGACTGAATATGAAATAATATTGATAGAAAGAACACATCAATTACTGGTACCCATTGGCAACAATCAAACGCACGATCTCTACCAACAAAGAGTATCTATAACCTTATGTTACATCACACAGTTGATAGTCGATCTTACTGTAACACCACACAGATGCTCTTATTCTAGGTAACACCACACTGTTGATCTTACCTGATACGTAACATCACACAGATGCTCTAACCACTGCTCCTACCCTAGGTAACACCACTTGTTTGCTAGCACCCTAAGTAACACAACTGCTCTTACCCTAGATGACAATGCACCACTCAGTTGCTAGCAGTCACCAGTTATTCTAACTCAAGGTAACACATCGCAGTTGAATAAGTTGTCACCACACAGCTGCTCTTACCCTTTGTAACACCAAATAGCTCTTACCCCAGGTAACTCCCTGCAGATGCTCTTACCCTAGGTAACACCACACAGTTGCTCTAACTATAGGTAGTTGCTATTATGTAACACCACAAGGTTGCTCTTATCATAGGTAACAGCAAAAAGTTGCTCTTGCGCTAGGCAACACCACAAGGTTGCTCTGATCCAAGGTACCAGTTAACACCACACAGTTGCTAAATGTAACATCGACAAGATATTAAATATGTGTGTAAGTTTTGGAGTTGTCCATCAAATAGTAAGCAAGATATGGACCAAGAAATTGTTGCCGGACAGGAAAAAGGGCCATAACTTTATGGGAATTGAAATGCAAAAACAAGAGCCAAAATTGGCTTCAATATACGCCCGCTCAATACATATATCGCCTTCCCCTACTGTATCCTCTAACACACAAAAAATAAACATTTATAAACAATGTTACTATTTATAACCAAATCAAACCTGCTTTGCTTATGCCTAATCTCCATTAGGAAGAACAATACAAACTGTTAAAAACGGAAGTTAAAACCAAAAGTTGTCTCCCCCTGAGTTGTCTGCCCCTAGGGGAGCTCTCTCTTTCATCCCAGTGAGGTTACTATATAAGCTCTGCTCACGCCATTCATATCCTCTTTCTCATTGTAATAATCCGAGACCTGTAGTGTGCAAGGCCGTGGAGTGAGGGGAAGGAAGGGAGGGACAATCAAAGCAAAGCAGGTTTGATTTGGTTATAAATAGTAACATTGTTTATAAATGTTTATTATTTATGACCCAAATCGTAAACCTGCTTTGCTTATGCCTCACTACCAACATATGGAGGTGGGCACCTCGGCCTTGTTGTAGCTCCAATAGCAGGCTGAGTAACCGCTGAGATGACACAGACATGGGCATAGACAAAACATTAATACTCAACAAGAGGAACCCTGGTCGGTGACGCAGTGGGTAATCATGGAGTCGATATAGTAGTTACTTATCTTGAGTGTCTCCATCCATGTAGCTGTGATCGTGGATGTGGTACACAATTTTACCAATGCGAAGGAACTCCGGCCTGGTGGCGCTGTGAGTATTCGAATGGTAAGCAATGTATGAACAGGGAAGAGGCGATCTACCTGCTACCGCAGCATTACACGGTGTCCATCTTACACCACCCTCAGTCCACAAGCCGTCTTATGTCAACTCTCTGTACTTTAGTCCTTGAAGCTTCATCAGGTCTTGTAAGATGAGTTGCGAGTTGACAGCAGTTGCCCTGAGTCTACTCTCCGTCTTACGTCAACTTTCTGCATTTTAATCCCTGTTGCTGACACTGGTAACCTGAAACAAACATAGTACTCACAAAAGTGTCAGTTCTTTGTACGTTGAACTTGTGAGTTGACCGCAGGTGACTCAGCTGAGATGATCTAGAAGAAGGTCATAGCTTCAACCTGAAATGACACAAGCAAATCTGCAGTAAAGGCAAAGATTAAAACTCACCATTGTGTCAAGCCTAGATTGATGACTTGTGAGGTGGCGGCTGGCAATCTGACCCATTACTTCTTTCTTAGGTGATCATGTAGTATGTGGACATATGATATGACTGAGAGATGAGATGAGATGATACAGCAAGCTGGCTGACTGCGCTGATGATAAATGCCCCCCCCCCCCTCTTTTTTGAAAGTTACTTGACCACGTGCTGGGCAGCCACCAGCGGCCCAAGCGTGGTCATTCTATCTGATTGCACCGACATATCCCTCAGATAGAAATTAGTGAAGGTAGAATTTGCTGTCCATGCACAGGACTGGACAATGTCATGAAGGGACAAGTTCTTCCATAAAGGCCATGACGTAGCGATGGCACGAATTTCATGAGAAGAAGCAGTAGACAACAGTGGAGGAGCGTCAATGGCAAGTTGATATGACCACTTAATGGTCTTCTTCAACCAAGAAGCAATGGTATTCTTGGTAATGTCACGCACAGCAGACGGTCGAAGAGACAGGAATAATAGACGACGAGAGCCCCGACCGGGATCGGTACGAGCAGGGATGGAGTACAAACGTTGAGCACACGGACCTAAGCGAACAGACTCATTTTTGGCGATGAACTCAGGAACGGGTCGAAAGGAAATGCGAGACCAATCCGCCGTCCAGGTCATAGAAGATCTCTCAAGAGCATGAAGTTCAGACACTCTAGATGCCAAAGCAAAGGCCGCCAGAAAAACAGCCTTGTAGGAAACAGCTTTGAGAGAAGCGGACTGTAAGGGTTCAAAGGGCGGACGAATCAGAGCACACAGAACCACACCGATATCCCATTTCGGTAACAGCTGGCGAGTACGGCGAGACTGTAACGCGAAGGCCCGAATGAGCGCAGAGATATTGTCGTTTAGGCTAATGTCGCTGCCGGAGGTAAGACGTAAGACCCTAGCCAAAGCAGATCGATACCCTTCAATGGTGCTGATTTGAAATTTCTTATCACGGTGAAGGTGAAGGAGGAAATCAGCTACGAGGGAAATAGAGGCAGAGTCGGGATCGGCATCACGTTCTCGGCACCAGGAGACGAAATAGGCCCATTTCGCCTGATAGAGCTGCGATGTGGAAGATCGATTGGCTGAAACCATCGTCCGTGCAACCTCTGCTGAAAATCCTTGGACTGAGAGTGCATTCTGGATAGTCTGCAGACGTGTAGGTTGAGCCACCGTGGGTTGTGATGAAGAATCCCGTGCGGTTGACGTAACAGGCTGGGCCAAACTGGAAGACAACGCGGCGGAGCAGTGAGAAGTGGAACCAGAACCGGAAACCACTGACGACGAGGCCACCACGGAACCACGAGCAGAATGACGCAGTCGTGTTGAGAAATCTTTTGAAGAACTTCCTGAATCAGGGCCATAGGTGGGTAGGCATAAGCCAGGAAGTTGTCCCAGTTGATTGAAAGAGCATCGATGGCGATCGCTTCCAAATCTCCAGTCGCCCCTCTCTTGAGAGCGATCGGGTGGTACCCATCTTGTTGATGTGGCAATGACCGTAGAGTTGTCCGTCGCGATGAGAAGGGACGAATTCATGAGACGCCGACTCCAATGTTGAACTGCTAGGATGACTGCCTTCATCTCCAGAAGGTTGATGTGAAGTCTGGCATCCAAAGTCGACCATCTGCCGGACACCTCCAGGCCGTCCAGATGGGCTCCCCAGCCGGTCTCGGAAGCATCGGTGTAAAGATGGTGAACTGGGGCCGGAAATCGGAATGGAACTCCCCGCATGACGTTGTGGCGGGACTGCCACCAAATCAGATGTGGATGTAGAGACGTCAATACCGGAACCGCAGGATTGAGGGAAGACGTCTGTAGATAAGGAGACAGATGGTACTGCAGCGGCCGAACCTGGAGACGACCGTAATGAGTAAGGTCCTGCGTGGAAGTAAGTAAACCCAGCAGACTTTGCCACTGCTGACGTGTCTGAGACGTTGATGACAAAAACTTTAGTATCAACAGCTGAATTTAGGTCCAACGGTCCTCTGGAGGGCGTACCAGTTGTAGACGAGTATCGAACACCGCCCCGATGTAACGGCGAATTTGCGCCGGAACCAACTCCGACTTCAGAGGATGAGGAATGAAGCCGAGATGACGTAGAACGAGCAGAGTGAAACGGACCTGTGCGTTGAGAAGGGACTTGTCTGCAGCCCACAAGAGGATGTCGTCGATATATACCTCGATGAGAATGCCCCGAAGATGTAGAAACACCATGATTGGTGAAGTGATACGGGTGAATAGCCAGGGGGCGATGTTGACTCCGAACGGAAGGCCTTGCCACTCGAACCGACGATCGTTGATAGTGAAACGCAGGAAACGCCGATGACGAGGATGAATAGGAATATGGAGATAAGCGTCCTGAAGATCGACTGAGGCCAACCAATCCCGGTGATGTACGCAGGCCCAAATCGATGATACTGACGCCATCTTGAAATGAGGTGATTAGATGACGCTTGTTTAATGTCTTGAGGTCGATTACCATCCTCATCTGGTCCGAATCTTTCTTCAGAACCAGGAAAACATGGCTGTAGAATCCTACGCTGTCTTCGGTTTGTGGTAACTCTCTGACGGTCCCCTTGTCGATGAGTGTGGTGACCGAGGACAGAAGTGTCTGCATGTGACCTGCGGGAACAGGCAGTCAGGAGGGACGAGGCCAAGCGATGAGTTTGGGCAGGGACTGAAAATTGAATAGGAAGCCAAACTTCAAGATCTTTATAATCCAGTCGTCGTCCGTTATAAGCCGACAATTCTCGCAGAAATACTGTAGACGGCCGCCCACGACCTGATGACTGAAAGGACGGAAGGCGGGTAGTTGAAAATCTTCGGCCTGATTGGAAACGGAAATCGGATAGTCATTTGTTGGAGTATCCACCACGTCTTGAAGAAGCGAAACATAAGAAAAAGAACCGGCCTCAATGACATGACGGTTAGCTTTAATGAGAGTGTCAACGAAAGCACGCAAATAGGCCAGGCGACCAGGGGACAAAGAAGCCGACCCATCGTCCAGGCGTAACGCAGGATCCAAGGCAATCCGAGAAGTAGCCAACAGAAACCAATCCGCGACAGATGTAACACGTTGCATAACTAGCAACATCTCCAGAACACTATCCACCACTTTGGGAGGAACCGCAAGAGGAGCTGATTTAACTGCCTTCGAAATCTGACTCAAATCCCGATCACGTTTGGGCGGTTTATCGGGCAAGACGTTATCATGAATCTTGGAAAATGGGGCTTCTTAAACTTGTTGTCGTCCTCCAATTGACGATCAAAATCCTCTAAATTAGACTCCCAAGCTGGTGACGGAGCGCATGAGATAGGTGTTTTAAGCGACGTAGACGCGAACGCGGCAGAAGCCGCCGTCGGACATCTAATTCGAGAAGAAGAGACAACATTCGAAGAAACAGGCATGTCCGGAACAAGCGCCAAAAGTGCCTTCATTTTATCCGGAAAAGGCATCATAGACGAATCCTCCGAACTCTCCGCTGAAGAAGAGGAATCATGATCATCAGACGAAATCGTCGAAACCGGTGTGGGTGAACAAGTGATGTGACGTCGACGAGAGGTTGATAAACCATGATCAACCGATTGATCAAGAAATGGAGTCTGCGACTGACGAACTTGGCGACCTTGATGGGAAAGGTGAGACAGAACGACGTGGCAAACGGCGTGGAGGCGTACGGGAACGTCGAACAGGAGTACGAGAACGGCGTACCGGAGAACGGGAAGGCCGTAAAATAGTACTAGGACGAACCGGTGTACGACATCTAAGAACAGGAGAACGAGACCGCCGAACAGGTGAATGAGAACGACGTACGGACGAATACAAACGACGAGGCGGCGTAACAGAACGTCGCGGAGGAACAAAACTCCGTACATGCGAACGAGAACGTGAACGGCGTTGCGATGTACATGAGCGTCGTTTAGAAGCACGGGAACGACGATGTGACGGATCAATATACGTAGCAACCGGAGATCGCAAGTCCGCAATTTGAACATTCAAAGTCGGGTCCGAATGACCCTCCATATAACGAGAGACAGTTTTAGATAAACCAGCAGAAGATTTAAACCGTAAAGGTGAAGTTGCCACACGACGATGTTTATTTCCTTTGGAAGAAACGGCATGCGAAAAAACGATTGACAAAGGCGAAGGCGAGATGACATGCGGCGAAGTCGCATTCTTTTGTCCGATGGAGACAATGGACCGCTCCGGTAAAACCGACCTGGATCTAGAGGCCTTTGTTGGGTTGATTACAATGAAACCGGTTTGACAGGGACTCCAGACAACGCAATACCGGTCGAGGTCAGACTGTCTAGAAGCTGATTATTATCTTCCTGTACCACAGTCCCACTCGGTGGAATATTTACAGACGCCGATGATACCGGACTTTGAAACCTATGTGACAAATCTAAACCTACACCCCCGAGATCCTCGTTGGATTCCATGTCATTCACAAGCGCAATTTCCAAAAGCCGTCTATCGACCTCCGATAGAGTAGGATCCTCAGAGGCACGCAATAAATAAGCACGTCGGGCCTGGGCATATTTCTTCCAGGTTGACGAATCCCACAACAAACACTCCGCACACGTGGCTTGCCGATAGCACAAAACCTTACAAGCAAAACAAACCGTGTGGGCGTCCAAACTTGCCCACACGCACGACAAGAATTAGAAATCGGAACAGAAACCTCAGACATAATTAATGCAAGAAGATTTTCCGAAAAGAAACACAAGTCAAGCAAAAAGGATATAACCGTCGGTTACAACAACAACACAGCTGTATTGCTTTAACACTTCCTTGATGTGCACTACTCGAGTACAAACAGAGAAAGAGGATATGAATGGCGTGGGCAGAGCTTATATAGTAACCTCGCTGGGATGAGAGAGCTCCCCTAGGGGCAGACAACTCCCCAGGGGGAGACAACTTTTGGTTTTAACTTCCGTTTTTAACAGTTTGTATTGTTCTTCCTAATGGAGATTAGGCATAAGCAAAGCAGGTTTATGATTTGGGTCATAAATTTGTGATTTTCAATGATTTCCTAATTTTGGTGTCACAATGACCTTTGACCTTGACCTAAATTTTGGTATGCAACACATCTTATCCCCTCAAAGAATCCATTCAACAATTTTTAGGTCACAGTATCTTTAACCTCTGACCTCAACCTTCATTTGGTATGCGACGCATTGTCTCCCTGTAGGATATTCACTCACCAAAAATTGAAACTGCAGATAGAGAACTGTCAATGATTTCCTGATTTTTAATCTACAGCGACCTTTGACCTAGACCTCAATTTTGGTATGTGACACATCGTCTCCACCTAGCGTATCCATTCCCAAATAATTGAAACTGTGGCTAGAAAACTGTCACATATATCAACCAGACTTGAATCATTAAACTACATTTTGGATGGTGACGCCTCCTTTCCCCCTAGGGTATCCACTCACCAAAACTTGGAATTGTAGATAGAAAACTGTCCCCGATTTTGATGGGACACCAGAGGTCAGATGGACTAACAGAAAGAAACCACCATCACATAATATGTCCGCCTTTCAAGGGGCATATAAAAATGAGACATGGATATTTTGTTGAGGATTTTCTAGTCTACAAGGTTATCAATTGAATGGAAAATTTAGTACTTCTCGAGAAATAAATATTTGAAATTGGAGGCTCATTTTATGAAAAAACAAACAAATAAATTGAAATATTTATATTCGCATATTTGTAACCCCAGAGAAATAATTACTTCTTATTTAGTCTTAGGACATTAGATCTTTCATCTAATGACTATATATGTAATTCTACATAGTGTTATTTGAAATCTGAAAATGGTTCTACCTGGAGTACGGAACTAGTAACCAAACAAATTAATTATGGATAACTTCTTCGTTTATCATAAATAATTATTTCTTATTTAGTCTTAGGACATTAGATCTTTCATCTAATGAATATATGTGTAATTTTTAATTCTACAAAGTGTTATTTGAAATGTGAAAATGGTTCTACCTGGAGTACGGAACTAGTAACCAAACAAATTAATTATCGATAACTTCATCGTTTATCGTTTATCATGTTTATTAGCTAAGAGATGTTCCTTTGTACATGATCTAGTTACTTGTAGCATTCTCATACCAAACAAATGACAAATACATGGTGTGTAAAATCATCTTCAGGTATTAGAGCTCACAACAAATAAATAAGAGTAGCTTTCTCTCATTTGTATACCTGTTCTTTCACATCTAGACAAATATTTACAAATAATGTAGAATGTATGTACACCTATTGTTTCCACCATTTATTCCCTATTAAATCCTCAATACAGTCTAATGATGGAATCCATCTTGAGAGACCTTCAACAGGCAAAAATAATGAGTTCATGATTTTTTACATCTTACATGTATATCATCTATTCCAACACATCACATATTCTTCAGGTCTGTAGAGCATCTCTCTTGACAACAGATATTTAGCAACATCAGTATGTATGATTGTTCAGCTCAGACCATTCAGGACAGTGGGTATGTATGACTGCCCAGTTCAGACCATTACTGACAGTGGGTACATCTTTAACATTACGTTCCATTACATGTCACTAGATATGTGCTCAGAACTTTTCATTGCCTATTACGAGTAAAGAGTTTCAGCGGCCTTAGCATACGGAAAATCACAAACCTACGAAAATTGAACATTGGGCTCCTGAAGAGAAATGTTTTTGATCCTTGTCAGCTGTCAAATCAACATCCAAGCTGCATGGTTATCGACATTCACATGTACAACAACTCTGAGAACAGGTGGTTACCACCCTCTGCAGTCAAATATCGAGGCTAAGTGACTCTTAGCCTCCGGCAAATCTCTGTCGAGATTAGATTTGTCTGGCTTCACACAGATGTGGGTATATATGCCTGTCCAGCTACGATGTTTTAGATCTGCTACTATAGATGACAGCTCATCCCATCAATGAGTCATTAATCCCTCAGATCACCTGGACTCGTGCTCCTATCTTCTTCTGCATCTCCTCAGACTCCAGCTGTTCAACGGTCAGCAAAGATAACCCTAACTGATCTTCCTGTCAAACAAGATATAAATAGATCAGTAAATCAAACAATATATACTCCAGTTTCTAGTTCCTCTTTTCACCGGGGATTACAAAAAAAAACATGTTATTTTTTAAGCAATGAATTAAACGTGATAATATTATATATAAATTGGTTCCCCCGCTGAAGCAGTTTATTAGGGTAAGTTCACAGCTCTACGTCAATTAAAAAATGATCAGTTTTCACCAGATCATGTGATCTTGTTCCCTAAGTAATCATGGTAATTAAAAACTGAAATATGAAATAAGGTTGGGCAGAATGAATAAACAGCCTGTGTCAGAGATTCAACCACACAAACCTCATATAGAAATAGTCTAAGAAGTCTCACCCTGCTGAAAGGTTGTGCCATAAGTCTGAGGAATCGTTTAGACACCTGTATAGCCTCATCAATGGACAGGTTACACATACTGTCCTTCAGGTGTTCCTGGATCCATTTGGGTAACTTCCCTCTCTTGTCTGCACGTGAAAACCTCTGTTAGTAAAACAATCATTCAGCTATTATTACAGCATGAACTTTTCTAAATGGAACCAGCAAGGTTTCTTATTAAAGTGGAGTTTGTTCGCTTGCTAGATATTAATGAATGGTGCAGATGACAGTTACACACATGTATTTGAATTTGTCAAAGTGTCATTGATGTGTGTCACCAGGCAGCAGATTTTGAGTCTATAGCTGATCCTATAATTTTTACCCAAAGGATAGGAGAGAAAAGCTCCAAATTCAGACAGGTACATCATATTGCAGGCACGACGGAAGCAATTCTTGATTGGGGGGGGCCACTATCACAGCACAAATAGGCGAGGGTCCAGGGGCCGGCCAGGCCCCGGAAGCTCCAGAGGTCTTAGATGGCCGGAGACGCATTCTAGCGTATTTCCGAGTAATAAAACAAGAAATCTTCAGATGCGTAATCTCTGTATATTTTGTTGTTTCTCATTTTTTTAAACATTCTCCGTCAAGTAAATGAGAATGTTCGGAAGTAGAAATAAATTAAATGTTAAATTTATATCATTTCAATCAAAAGATTCATCAAGCTTTAATCGTGTCTACAACACAGATGTTTTCTACTTGTCATGCTTGTTGGGAGCCGAACACAGGTCAACTTATGAGTGTGAATGAGCCATCCTCCATGATACAGTTCTGTATACCGGTACTCCTGTCTCCATACCAGGCCTTGTAGGCAGATTAGGGCTGCACAGTTATTACTGGAACTGTCCGTTCAAAGTATCAACCAATGAACGGAGGGTGTTTTGGGGCAATACACTACCTTCGTGGAATCTCAGTTTAATTAGATTAAAGCTCAGTTTAAGGAAGCTTCTTGGAATTGGGGCATGCTAGGAACTGACAAGGCATTCCAAACAGAGAGGCATACTGCGCCGAGCTGAAACTTCTAGAAACTCCATGGCATACTTTCTGGAACTGAGCAGACAAAAGATGGCTATGCCATAACAAGAGGGGAATGGCATAAGTCATTCCAATTGGAACTCTAATCCATCCAGATCAGAACACCACACTGGGCATGGTGTATCCGATTTGCCTAACCGGCATATGCCATTCCTATCAAGGAACTCATGTTCTTATTTCAAAGAAGCTCCCTAAGTAGGCCTAGAGAAGAAGCTGAAGGACAAACTCTTTGAAGTCCGAGAGGAAACAACATGAGGGCGTATCTTAAATAAATAAAAATCTCGGATAGCCTAAAAACATCTGACTTGAAAGCAACCAGAAGGAGACATTGACTGGCACTATGGGCATGTTCGGAGAGATCATAAGCTCACAAATATTTCCTGTTAAAGTGGCTGATATTCGTCGTAGTGTACAAGCTATCTGTCATGGCTTGGATTTGACAGATGAACCATGACTTAATTGTGATTATGGAATGAGCAAGGGTGCCCATCATGCTTATTGAAAAGTAAAATCTGCATACCTGTTTCTGCCTTTTTTTTTCTCGTTTCTTTTTTTTGGGTCTTTTTTTTGTTTTGCTGAAAATATTAGGGGCCATGCCCCCCACCGTTCCGCTGTGCCTGCATTGAATTAGTCTTTAGTTGACTAGTACACAGCCTACATCCAGACATCATTACCCCAAGTGTGAGGCTATATATTGATAGCACTGCAATGGTATAGATCCATCATTAGCAATACACCCCCCCCCCATAAAAAAAATTGGTACTGCAGACATATCAACCCTCACATATTCGGTGTGAGACTCACACATTTGGTATCTGTCTCACGCTCTCATGCAGCGATGTCAAAATCTCAAGCATGTTGGCATTTTCTTGAAATTATTTCTAAAATAATCAATAATCCTTCAAAATTGCTCCAGTTTGCAGAAAAAGAAGTCAGTAATTTCAAAATTTTCCTAGACTTGGTTGTAAAGCATCCATTTATAGACTCTGTGAATGGGTGAAATGTACAATAGTAGGCTGTTATATGTAACAAAATGCGAAAAATTGTATGAAATGATGCCTAGAAATTCTCATTTTTGGGGGGTTTGTATCCCCGGGGCGGATATACTCAAATCTTAGTTTTGCAAATTTTTATGTATGTCATCAGATTGTTCTGTTTTAAATGTCGGACTGACTAGCCTCTGGCTAATGTTTCTTGTGTAAATTTTTATCCGACAATAAAGAAGATTATCTATCTATCTATCTATCTATCTAAATCTCACGCATTGGCAAAACTTGAGGGGTCTGGTACTGACGTTTTCAATCCAATACAGGAGTATTTGAACTGGTGATCTCTGAATACAAGACTAGTGCTATGTTCACACTCTCACATCACCACCTTTATATGATACCAACTCTACAAGGCATACAAGCATGATAACTGATGTATGTCTAAGGATGAGATGATACAAACCTTGCTAAATGTACCAGGCCCGTAGCCAAGGGGGGTTTGCTGGGTTCGGGCGAACCCCCCTTTCAGAAATTTTATATATTTTTCTCATATAAATGCCCTTTTCAAACACTGAAGCGAACCCCCTATTTGCTTCATTTCCCATATAGCAAACCCCCTGATGTGCCCTTTTGGAGTGAAGGCGAATCACCCACCAGTAAATCCTGGCTACGGCCCTGTGTATTATGCCCAGGTGGTAACCCCGGAGATTGACACGTCTTCATTCATAGATCCTTTAGTTCGAAGACTAGTTTACAGTGTGGCCCTGCATTTACAACATATATACAACATCTGTAAAACTGTTAATAAAGAACAGTCTCTCCTACATAATGTATGATATGTGTAGTAATACAAGGTCACTAGAACTTGCAGGGAGTTCATTGACCATATTTATGAATAACCAAGTCTGAAGAAGTTTAGACACACCTTGTCTGCGAAGATCATGATGCCATAGTCAGTTTTGCCACGAAGGGCTCTGCCGACACACTGAGCACCGTGCCTCATGGCGTCAAAAGTAAGGAAGTCATTCTCTCTGATCTGGAACTGTTCTCTCAGGTATTCCAGTCTTGCCTAGGTATGAACAAATCCAACAAAATATTCTATTAACAACATGGGATGAATAAATCATGAGAAAAGGAACTGAATGTATGTGTTTTCAATTATGATGAATGTATTTAACATCTGTGATGCATGGAAAGAAGGTTTATGATGTGACCATTCACAAAAAATATATCTTTTGTATTCATGCAAGCATTACTAGCCCATTAACTTAGCTCCGCGGAATTAGGGTTGCACAGGGCAATGCAATTCAAGGTCGGTACTGTATTGGTAATGCTATGGGACATCTGCATATTGATGCATGGGGTGAATGTATAGAACTTCTCCCAAAATGCAGTGTGCTAGGATAAGAGAAAATTTCACAGTGGGATGGGACGGGTGTGCTGAAGTCCAATATGGTCAAAAAATTGAAAGGAATAAAAGAATTTTGATGTAGGAGGCGATGTCAAAACTTTCCTAATCCTGAAAATTATCAGTTACATCGAGTTTATAAATAAACAAAAATGCACACTGGTCCAAATCCAATACATTTCTTCACAGAATTGAAAACCTGTAATACAGGATCATATTTTGGCATCTTCACTGCCATTCTGGACCTACCAAACTCTGTGCATGGACCAAAATTATCTCCCCAAAGAAGAGTTCCAATTTCTTTGGCACTGAATCATGTCTACTGAATGCATAGAATTTGAATGAATTAGATACCATTGTGTGATCAAATGAAACTTTTCCTCACTTCTTGGTGACGTTCCGATACAGGTTCTAGTACCATTTTCTAGCCGAACTAACATTGTACAACAAACCATATTGTAATAAAAACAACAAGTGTTCTGAGAAACCCAACATCTTGCCTTGCGGGGTCTCCCACTGAAGCTGCAGCAGTAGAGCAAACATTCCATGTACAGGGGCCCGGGTACATGTAATTTTTTGCCTAACAAAAGCCGTATCAATGAAAACATACAAGTCTAAACTGTGATAATTTGGACAAAAATTCATATTTAATGTCATATGCACATCCTCGAATCACATTGAACTTGTGTAGCAAGTGTCAAACTCATCCAATGAAAGCTGACAGCTTCAGCAAACTTTCCATGAACAGGTGTACATGTATGTACATTATCATTGGCAGATAAACCATCAAAATTTGAACAAAAATTAATATTTCATCTCCTAAATAGCACAGGGACATCCTCTAATCATATGAAATATGTGTACCAAGTTTCATAATCATCCAATGGAACCTGACAATTTCAGACAACTTTTCTGTACATTTTTGTCTAACAAAAAACCTTGTAAGTCCAAAACCTCATAATTTGGACACAAATTAATATTTCATCTCATAAATAGCACAGGTGCATCCTCCAATCATAAGAATCATGTATACCAAAGTTCATAATCATCCATTGAGAGCTGACAACTCCAGCAAACTTTCTATGTACATGAAAAGGTGTACATGTTGAAGGGCTACATGTACATGTACAATTCTGCTAACCAAAAACTCTATCATTTGCCATAATTTGGACAAAAATTAATACTTCGTCTAAAAAATAGGTACAGGTACATCCTCTAATCATAAGAAACATGTGCTCCAAGTTTCATAATCATCCAATGACAGCTGACAACTGCAGCAAACTTTCTATATACAGATGTACATGTGCAGCCCTCAGCTAAATGAAAAACTATCATAGGGATTTTAACATTGGAGCACCCAAGGAATCCCCAAGGGTAGTAGCCCCAGGTGGAATACCAACCCCCCCCCCCCCACCACCCCCCCACCTCATATATTTTTTTCTAGACTTGTTTTGAATTTGCTAAACAAAAAACCTTATAATTTCCAGGCCGGTGACACTGACACCGATGACATCCTCTTTTCTCCCTCACAATATCTCCCCTTAAAAAATGTGATTTTTAATGATTTCCCCATTTTGGGGTCACAGTGACCTTGACCTTTGACCTCAACTATGGTATATGATACATTGTCTCTCTCTCTTATGTATCTACTGACAAAAAAAATTGTGATTTTCAATCCTTATCTTGGGGTCACAGTGACCTTGATGTTCGATCTTGATCTCAATTTTGGCACATGCCGCACAGTCTAACCCTATCTCACGAAAAATTCCCGATTTTTAGGCAACAATGATCTTTCATCTCGACCTCAATGTCAGTATGCGACACATCACCCCCTAGTTTATCTACTTGCAACTGTAGAATGGAAAACTGACAGAAGACCAGACAAGAATGCATGTTGAGATGAATGGACAGATGGAAATTGCCATAACAAAATATGTCCAACTTTTGGACTGGTGTATAAAAGTACATTTAACATGCACCTGTATCATATAGTTAACAATCAAAGCACTTACATTGTGCAGTAATGTGACGATCCCCACAAAGCATACAACATAACCCTAATATAATGTGTATGATAAACTATATGGTAGGTTTATAGAATGTGAAGACATCAGACGATGTATCACTTGAAGTATGAGTAGGTAAGAACACAAAACTTCAATATAATTAAACTTATAAACTTGAGACCACATGAAAGATCACCCTGACCAAAATATCGAGTGAGAATAATCAATGATATGAATGAAAGGACGGACGGACTGTGAAATAAGGTGATATTGACAGACCTTGAGGATCCGACTCTGAGTATACACATAAGGGACACCAAACATAACTACTGCACGCCCATAGTGATGATCTGAAACAAACAGACATATAAGTATTGAATAAACAATATAGACTGCAGCATTCACATCCACTGTTGCTCGAGTCAAGATGAGTTCAGTATGTCCTATGTGATGATCACAATACTGACCTCATGACCTATATATGCATGTACAATCAATGATTACTTTTCCTGTTTAGATCATCTAAGACAGGTACGTAATAAACAGACAGAATATTCAAAATAATGGACATCCACCTAAAACTGCACTTAAAAATCACACAGTTTTGCTACATTGTCATTGAAAGTGATTTTTCAAAAGGTCACCATCACTTTAAAAATTAGAATAGAAATTAGAAAATTTCATACTTCTAGCCACAGAGAATTTCATACTTTATCCATGGACTGGAACACAGAATTCTATAATTTAGTCATGGACCTGACATAGAAATTTAGAACTTTTACTTATAGGTCTGTCATGCAGAATTTCATATTTCTAGCCATGGGGAATTTAAACCATGGAGCACACATAATTCTATAATTTAGTTTTGGACATGATATATAAAGTTAATACTTTTAGTCACAGAAAATCATACAATTATAGCCATACACCCAACAGAACATTCCATACATTTATTCATGGGTCTGATATAAACAAGTCATTTTCATTCTGCCAGCAATAATAGGCCTAACAAAGAAATGTACGGGGCATGAAATTTTCATACTGCAGGTTATGCATCTGACTTAGGAGATGCCGCCAAGACTGAGGAGATGCCATCACTAGTCATAGACTTGGAACAATGCCATTGGTTACAAAAAAAACTGAATAGATGTGTTAAGAATGACAAAGGTCAACAAGCCTTTACATAAACTCATTGACAGGATGCTCTTCTTGTTGTCCTACAAACCAATAAAATACATTGAATTTCTTTTCGGACATATGAATTTACAATCAAATGTCGCTACACTGAATGAAATCCCATAAAGCACTGCAGTTTCTTTGAAAGTCAATTTGAAGATGTTCACTTTCTGAATATTCATCAAAGCTCAATGAATGAGTTTACCAAAATCAATGCCCTCTGAGACTTTTCCCCTGGCCACTGACAGTAATACTGCACCTCGACCATTCTCACAGGCCTACAACGAAACAAATCAACACACTGTTATTGAAATACCAATTAATTTCTCTTATTTGATAATCTTCAGGAATCTGGCACATCACTGGAATAGCCTTACATGCCTGGTCTAATAACATCTGTATATGCATTATGTGAGCTCAACAAGATTTGGAGAGATGTCACATTCAGCAATATTTCAGCTACATGGCAGGGATGGGACCAACAAGATTTGGAGAGAGGTCACATTCAGCAATATTTCAGCTACATAGCAGGGATGGGACCAACAAGATTTGGAGAGATGTCACATTCAGCAATATTTCAGCTACATGGCAGGGATGGGACCAACAAGATTTGGAATACACCACACTAAAGCTATAACAATCCTGCATTGCGCAAAATAGAACATTTTGCAGTAGATCTGCCCTGATAGCACTGGCAGGCGCATTGATGTGTGGCTCCCCTAGTAGTTTTCCTACTCTATTTCCTATCTCTTCAGCATGGGACTGTTTTTTAACTGTTGATATCTGATGTAAATATGGATTAAATTATCCTACTATTCCAAGACAGGATCATTATGCTTACAAATATGATAATTTTGGCAACTTCAGGTAGAAAATAATAGTTATCATTCAGTGAATATATATTCTAGGCTGGAGAGATCGAACCACTGGGATCCATGCATCGAAGCACCTGCTGGTGGTATTGGCCGGGCAGATCTATTGTTAAAGGATTCACTTCAATTTTGTGCAAGTCCGGGATTGAATTTAGATTGCCATCGACTTTTGACTGGCATCTACTAGATCCAAATTTACTAGAGTGAAACAAAAGATGCCATCCCTGTGGATTACCCCCAACATCGCCGCACTGTTGCAATTAATCTATTGCAACCTTCCTATAGTTTTGTTTTTCATCAATGTGTTTTACGTAAGTGTATATCCGTTTCAAGATAATGTTGTAAATAGTATAAATTATACTGTGGTTCTACTGTAAAAACTTTGATTATTAATGTGGTTTCCAGTATTGCTCCAACATTTCCAACATGCATAGCGATACTGGATTGCCAGTGAGTACATCACATGGATACATAATTGTCACAAATCTGTTTTCATCACACCAGTAGTTGTTATACCCTGCAGTCCGTTCGAGATGCGTGAAGTAGGACATCACTAACGTTATCAATGACATCGAGATCTAGGAACATTTTTTCCTGCCCCAACATCCTTTGACAAGCAAAATAAGAAGGGAGATGGGGGGGGGGGGATAAAAGACAGTCTAAATGAACATAAAGATTTAAATTTCTTTATGTTTCTAACTCGCTTTTACATACTTAAAACTCATCAAAACATGAGGCTGCACCTAAAAGGTGCTTTGACCCCTCAGCACAATATGTCCAGCGAATAACAGGTTGACATAAAAATCTGCTGAATTCTGTCAAATTTATTTACCCACATATGTATTAATGTTGATTCAAGAGAATACTCAATGATTAGTATTTGCTAGTACCGGCTTCAGTCATCAATCCTGTGAAGGGATATCGATCCAAGACTGTGGATCGATACCTCAAGAAAAGTTAGTAAAGATCTGGTGAATAGTTCTTCATAGATGAAGATCTATTCCAGGGAAGAGTCGAGTGTGTGTGTGTAGTACTCAACATCTCTGGGTTACTAGGGATATTCACTGTGAGCATCAGAGCTGTCAGTCAAATTGTAACTGAGATCTAGCCTGGACAAAAGTTAGTGACGGAAAATTTCAAAGGGCCATAACTCTGTACAGAAATGACGTAACACGAAATAAACATGACAGTGCACATGTCTGGGATACTAGGGATATTCACTGTGAGTATCAGAGCTGTCGGTCAAATAGTAACTGAGATCTAGCCCGGACAAAAGTTAGTGACGCAAAATTTCAAAGGGCCATAACTCTGTAAAGAAATGACGTAACGCGAAATAAACATGACAGTGCACATCTCTGGGATACTAGGGATATTCACTGTGAGTATCAGAGCTGTCAGTCAAATAGTAACTGAGATCTAGCCCGGACAAAAAATTGTTGACAGACGGCCGGCCGGCCGACCAGACGTACATGCCAACGACAAGACCCTACAGCCCTATGGGCTGAGGGGTAAAAAGTGTTCTCATCATTCTGAATTTTCAAAACCAAACTGAAAAATTATAAACCAATAGAGAAAGTTGTCATATAAACACCTTGGTAGAATATTATAAACGATGAGAAGTCTTACATTAATGATAGAAATTCCTCTTTTATTATGGAGGAAACTGTTTTGCTTTTCTTGTTTAAATATTTTGTTATGTAAACCTGCTGCCAGATGATAGCTTCTTTATAGGACACACTGTCATTATACTATGTCCTACCGAATCTTCTGTAACAAGTACTTGTATCAGTCCGAATTAAAAAAAATATTACAAAAACCAATAATAATAAATTTAGAAATGGAGCCAGTGTCCAGGAGTTGATTTCTAACCAAGTAGAATGCTATCACCTCACCTTCTGGTAGTTGAGTAAGGCCAGACTGGTTTCTGCTGCATCCTGTGTCTCAATGAAGAGGAGTTTGTGCTTCTGGACTTGATCAACAATACCCTATTAAGAACAGTAAAATATGACCTTCTTACTTGAACAGTTCTTACCAGCGATGATATCAGGCAGTTACAAATCAATAATCCTACCTTTGTTTGCAATTCTAGAATTTTAGAATGAAGCAATAGCTCATCATACTGGACCCTAGCCTACTGTATTTATAAACTACTGTAAGGAGAATGGCACAACTTTGTCCAAAATGAGAGGTCCTCCGAAATTGGACTTTCTTTATTCATTATTGTCGATTACATTATGCAATGTTGATTACATTATTTGAAGAGGGCTACATTATCTGATGATGATTACATTATCTGATGTTGGTTACATTGTTCAGCACATAAATATGTATAAAACTCATAAACAATTTTTTTTTAAATTCTGACCGAAAAATCATCCTAAATGCCTTTTTTGAAAATGACATCACTGTGACGTCATCATGGTGGCCATCTTGGATTTTTTTTACATTTGCTAGTGCAGCTTGATCCAAAATACATAGGGGGGGGATTATCTCCTCCCCCCTCCCCCCCAGAAACCCCCCATGGGTGAAATCCCCCAGAAAGATAGACTGTGCATGAGAATTTTCTTCTTGTACATGTACTTGTACACCAGACTACAGGGTGTTGTTTATTGCCACAATCACACTATCCAATGTTGATTACATTATCTGTTGTTAATTGCCGCAATCAGATTATCTGATGTTGATTATTTATGTTGTTCATTGCCACAATCACGCTCTCCAAAATTGATTACATTATCTGTTGTTAACACAATCATATTATCTGATGTTGATTATTTATGTTGTTCATTGCCACAATCACACTCTCCAAAACTGATTACATTACCTGTTGTTAATTAACACAATCACATGATCTGATGTTGATTACTTATGTTGTTCATTTCCACAGTCACACTCTCCTAGGTTGCATGATCCCAAAATTGTGAAATTTCATTTCCGCAATCACATTACCTGATGTTATGTTAAAATAATTATATTATCTGATCAATTAGTCACTTTATTAAATTATTAATAAGAATACATTGGCATTTTTCCCATAAACAGGATAAAATTCAGTATCAAATTCACAGGGACAGCATAACATATAATATTGGCTTCTGTATAATTCCCTAATTCTCTAATACACAAAATTTTAAGTTTTAATGATTTCCTGATTTTGGGGTCACAGTGGCCTAGACCTTAATTTTGGTGCAGGACACATGGTCTGATCCTAATGTATCTCAGTCTCCCATTGTCAGAGTTTGTAACCTCCTAACAGTTCATACAACACCCTCTGACTGCACTGTGCAAAATAACATTTGGTCTGTTCCAGTTTTGAAGAGCCATGCACACAAAAAAGCGCACCATGATTTCATCCCCAGTGCAATAAGATTGTATATTTAAAGGTAGGAGGTATAAAATCTGATGCCCAGAGAAAGAATGTATCTGAGCGGACACAAAAATGTGATTTTCAAAGATTTAATGGTTTGGGGTCACAGTGATCTAGTCTTCAAGTTTAATATCATGCTTCTACTGACACAAAACAATGTGATTGACCTCAATTCTTGAACATGACAAATCGTCCCTCTAATGTGGGGCCTTGCATCTCTAATATGGACACAAAATACTGCGATTTTAATTGATTTCCCGAGTTTGAAGTTACAGTGACTTTTGACCTTGACATAAATTTTAGTATGTGACACTTCTTTTTTTGAAACAATTCTATGTACAAGTATGTACAATATCCACACAAAATAGCATGGGTGAAAAATGATAAATATTAAAACTGGTCAACCGGATAATAACTTGTACTTGTGATCTTATGTAGGTATGTTCACTGAAACACCTGAAACAGAAAAGCATGTGAATCAAAATAGCTCACTCCAAGACAGGTAATGGACGAGACTAGACTAGAGAACAATGGCATTACATATGTACACATGGTGGAGTGGGTGTAATACATTTCACTGAACAATAACCAGAGATCACTATTAGTGAGTAAACCAGTCAGTACACTGTTGCAATATTGGGTGTGAAGTACACTCTGGGATGGCTCCAGACAAAAAGTTAATAATTTAGCCTGGTTTGCTAAGTGTTCTAATGTTTTTTAGAAGTTGGAACACAATACAACATTTCTATTTAAGGATCGATTCTCTGCTTTCACCCAAATGACAAACCAGTGAAAAGGGCAAAATGACACTGTTACATAGGTGAGACCCAACAACCCCTACTTAAACAATGTTGCAATCCTGTAACCAGATAGTAATGGTAATGACTTAGTTGTGTTTACACCTAAGTTCAAGAGGACAAACAAGCTCAACAAAGAAAGCTAAATTATGAACTTTTGTCAAAAGCCATTCCAGAGTGAACTTTACACCCAACAACACAACCGTGTGCTGACTGTTTTACTCATTAGGAGGGAAACCATGCAAAGAGGCCTCAAGCAATGGACCTTTCACAAAGACCAAAAGACAGCAAAAAACAGACCAAAAAAGCACAAGCAATCATTAAGTCAATGTCACCATTTCTATGTGTATAGAGTCACTTAGACGAAGTAAAATGTATTTTTCCATGAATAGGAAGTACAAACATATTTCAGAACATCAGACAAATTTACCTTAACCCTTTCACCGATTAGACCCGGTGTACGGGGAAAACGAGAGTGCCACCCGTACGATCATCCCCGGTTGATCGGGTTAGCTTTAAACCTGTTGGCCATCACGATGGGTGCAGCATTTTTATTTTTTTGCATTCGTTTTAACGGAAACCTATCAAACACTGTATACTTCTGGAAAGTCAAAACCTTGATCAATTTGATTCTCGAAATTGTTTGTTTGTTCCGCAAAAGAAATAAAGCAAAATTAGATGTTGAACGAAAAAAATCGGAGCGAAAAATGCGTTTTTTTCCACATACCGTGTGACGGGCCTCTCGGCAGCAAGCCGCAGAAATGAAAAAAATCATCGAAAACCTCATCCTAACTCCTGTATTTTTGATGTTACACGACTGGTAAAGCGTGGTGAATATTCCCCAGACGATTAAAACTGCCAACGACAACCGGCAAAGTTTATTTCCATATTTTTACGAGTCTTGATCCACAAAGTTTGACAACCAACTTTCTATTTCGCCCAAGATGGTTGCCGCTTTCGGACGACGAGCCAATCGGTATGGGTAATTTCGCCCACGTGACCTCCATCCGCCAACAGATAAGAAACGCGTAGACAGTGGCTGGAAAAATGGAATTACATCATTTTCAATCCAATCGTATCCTCCGTTTTATTTTTGCCATCCGTCCCAGGTCATGTCATGGACCAAACATTGCAAATGGCCGAGTACAACTCGAGATAAACACTGTCAAATGCGATCGAAAAAAGACGATTTCTCCATTGAATTGTGACGTTTTCAAGTCGAGAAAGCCGGGGAAAGCGCATTCTCTTGAAGTAAAACCTAATTTTGTATGCTATTTGATTTATTTTGCTATAAAACTGGAGCAAATAACACCGGAGTGTTCATTGTGGAGACGGGGTCCCTATGTTTTTCTACAAATCTCAGACGCAAACACGTTTTCTAACATTCCAAAGACAACATATACAAATTTTAACAGTTCTCAGGGAATTGATCATCAGCAGGTCACTTTTGTCAGGGGAAATAATCGGTGAAAGGGTTAAGGACAAACCAGAGAAAAGGGCAAAATCACATTGGTACATAGATGAGACCCAACAACCTTTGCATAAATGGCCCTCAACCCTGTAACCATTGATAATGAATTGGTTGTGTTAACACCTATGTTTAAGTGGACAAACAAACCAAGATAAATTATTAACTTTTGTCAAAAGCCAATGTAGAGTGAACTTTACAACCAATAACACAACAGTGTAATAACTGTTTCACTATCAACTTAATTTATTATCCTGTGAAATGTACAACACCCACTCTGCCATGTGTACATTCATGTATGTAATGCCATTGTTCTCTAGTCTAGACTAGTCCATTACGTGTCTCAAAGTGAGCTGTTTTCAGTCACATTCTTTTAAGTCCGGGGGACCAACTTGCAGAAGTTATAAAAATTATAACCTGGCCAAGTTATGAGGGAGTGAATGAGTGAATAGACTTTAACGTCAATTTCAACAATATTTCAGTTATATCGCGATGAACCAACTAAGCACCACCCAGCCAAGTTGCGTTCCTGCTACTTCAAAGAAGAAATCTTTGAAGCAGCATGGAACCAGACACCCTCCATCCACCCTATAAAACATTCAGGATAGCCCACAAGACAAGAGACAGGATGCTTACATGGTGCAATAAAGATACATGATATTACAGTGCTAGACATCACATGAACTACATATAGCAGTAACTCTCATAAGTTATAATTTGTTGTGCACATTGACCACAAAATGTTTGTGGAAGAAAATGTCACAAAACGTTGACCAGAAGGAAGAAAAACATGATCTGCTGGTGCAAACATGGCGAGATTACCTTCAGAAGATTGGATTGGGTCATTAACGTTACATCAACATGCCATCTACAGAGTACCTTAAAACTTTATAAGGGCCAATTTGCAGAGTAAACAAAAACAAGTGCAGCTCATAAAAAATGTGTGTGGTCTTGAGTGGTACCTTAATCAATCTCGATATCTTGGCTTTACATGAAAATTATTCATAATTGAGGGAATAATCTGGGATGCAAGGATATAAGCTGATACATAATATCTAGGTTAAAATTCCATGTTTATGTCAGTTTTATAAAGGTACCACATGAACTTGTAATCAATTGTAAATCAACTTCCTATATATCACTTCAATTAGATAACTTTCAAAAATAAAAATTCTTCCATTCTCATAGATTTTGAAAATTTGTTTCTTTAATATGTTAAAAGAATTCATCACATTACAACAAATGGAAATTTTGTTTTAATATCTATTGTTTTAAGAGCACAAACATAACAGACTAGTACATATGGTAGTGTGGCCTCCAAATATATTGAAGACAAGGGTCCATTTCTAATGCAAGGATCATGGGACAATAAACATACAATAGCCAAGTCTCAGGGGACAACAATGTGTCTAGACCTAGGGCTCAACAAAAGTCTAGACAATAGACCTGTACATGAAGTCTCTATACAGCATGTTAAGGTGGCAGTGACCCAATGATCATTATGTTAATTGTTTTAAGGTGGTGACCACTTAGCTGAGAAGTGACTGTTTGGATAGATGCTGGTCACTGATTAGTCAGTTCCTGCCAATAGTTTAAATGGTAGACAATGAAAACTACAGAAAGAATCACATAAAGTTCTGGTGGAAATTCAGGGATATTTGTGGCTGTTCTCTAGTTGTATGTAATGTACGTTGGCTGTATCATGTGTCAGGTAAATTGCAAGTATTTGTAGTGTTTTGTTTTACCTTAAATAGAATCCATTGTCTGGAAAAGGAGGCAAGGATTGTCCATTGTGTAATAAGCATGTAGCTTGGGGTTTTTGTATTGTTCTCTTTTTTTCAGTTGTTGAATAGTGGCTGTTTGGATAGATGCTGGTCATTGAGTGGTTAATTTCTGTAAAAAGTATAAATTGCAGCCAATGAAAATTGTGGAAAGAATCACAGAAAAAGAGTTCAAGTTCTGGTGGGAATTCAGTGAGTTGTCATTTGAGAGCAGTTGATCAGAGCAGTCAGCTCACAGCTGAAATTACATTGTAAAAGAGAAGTGAAATATATTTGAAAGGAAAAATCTGAGAAGTGTTTTACTAAAAGCTGAGCCATGGAACTGTCGGCGAGTAAAGTGATGCCAAATCAAGAAATGATCTTGAGAGAACTTTGTCCGACTGTCGCTCCAGATATTATGGAGGAAATCGTCAACAGTTGCAACCTGAACATTTCCTGCTGTGGTAACACCAGTCCTTATGCCAGTCAAGAGGTGCGGTCACCAGGGAGTTCAGAACCCTATCAGAGCCTGCTAGATCAATGGGTACCAGAAGAGAGCATCATGTCACAGGATACGTGCCAGTTGTACACCAGTGAGTGTTATACCAAGAGTGTCTATAATCACATGGTTCCAAGCACTGTAATGTCCTCCCCGGACCATATGTACTGGCCGCAGTATCAACTCACACTCCCTTCTCTCAGTCCACCTGTTATAGAGTCGGACAATTCTAAGGTGCTCGAGGACTCTAACCTACAACTACCATACTCAGAGTATTCCTACAAAAACTATGCGCCATCTTCAGTGGGGTCACCTCCTCACAGCCCTCCTTCTCTTATGGAATCGGACAGTTCTGAGTACTGCTGCTACAACTATGTGCCTTCATCAGTGGGGAGCCATGTGCCAGGAAATGTGATAGCCACTCCATCTATGGATAGACCAACGACATTCTGGAGCAAATTCACTGTTTCACCCATGGATCAGTACAAGGAGAATATCAGCCATCCAACAACTGCTATGGGATGTGGTGATGGAAAGTCCAGAGCCGGTAAAAGTTTGTTACAATGTTCCATATCAAAGACTCTGTCCAGTAGCACTGTCTGTACATATGTGATAACACAAGATAACCTGGTGACAAACCTTAATGACAGTGGTATAGGCTCAGACATAAGCACCCCACCATCAGCCTCAAATCCTCACAAAGTCCAGTCATGTACCAGTACTGTTATTAGTCCACCACCGGTCTTCTCTCTGCCCCTAACACCTGGCCACTCCAAGCTGAACACCAAGGCCTCCAAACCATCCAAGAGGAAGGCCAACAGTGACACATGCAAATCTGAGGCCAAGAAACCTCGTCACAATGAGCCCCTTAATGACAATGCGGTCAACGTCATGCAGCATTGGTACGAGAGCCACAGAGAGAACCCATATCCATCTAAACAGGAGAAAGAGATGATGTCACGAGAAGGAAACATCTCTCTGGCCCAAGTCAAGTCCTGGTTTGCCAACAAACGTAACCGCAGCAACAACACTCGTCCCAAGGTGCAGAAACGTAAGATGCAGGAGAAGCTGCTCAATATCTGCCAACAACTGTCCACGGATTCCAAACGTAAACCCGAGATGAACAGTCAGATCATTCACCAGTTGTCCTGCCTGATCAACCAGGCTCAACAGAAGATATGCTGAACTGTTTGTTTGGTGGTGCATAACTGTTTGTGAGAACATTATTGAATTATCAAACTATAAACTATGAGAACATACTACTGTGATATATCAGATACTGTGCTATTTAACATCACTCACCTGTCAAGTATCATTGAAATGCATCAAATTGAGTGCTATTTAATTTCTGTGCATTATTTACTTGTAAACTGTATTTTGTTGTGTAATGTCCCTAATCTATGTTAATCAGTTACCTATGCATTCATTGCTATATGGATCATACTGTGAACAATGAAATGAGAAACTTTACTGATTGATATAGATTACCACTGAGTGGTCATTTATCTCATTTTGATCACACAAACGAGCTTTATAGTGAGTGTGACAAATGACCATGAGAATGATTATTTATTTCTCACATTGCCATATCCTAGCATTAAAATGTGGTCAGTCTTTCATCATGTTCATTTAAGTTTCTGTTGTTCAGATTTACTAAGCGTTGTCTGGACTTATCGTTGTATCCAGACAGCCTATTGTACCCCTTTGTCTCGTCACAAAACATGGACCAAAAATGTCTCAACAGAATCAAGTTTGATAAGGTATTTCTCACATCACGATATCATATAGCATATTGTCAAAACAGAATGAAAACTATTTTAACACTTAGCAAAAGTATGATACAGGTTTTTTATCATAGTGTTGTAATGTTACTTTTTGCTTCTGTGATGCGAGAAATATATTAATTACATCAGATCGAGTGCTATTACTTTCTGCGCCTTTTTTGTATGGAAACTTTGCTGTACTTTTCCATGTGATGTGCCCATTTGTTATTCAAAGTTTAAAATTATATGTCCATCAACTGTTTATTTCAACATTACACTGCATGTGTGTGTGTGTGGGGGGGCTGATATCATACATGAGACTTGCAAAAGTTACGTATTGTGCTGTATAACCGGCAGGTATATTCAGACGTGGCTCGGAATAGTTCGTTTTTCCATTTTCTTTCCTATCTCTTCAGCATGGGGTTGTGTTAACTGGTGGAAATATGGATCAAATTATCCTACTATCCCAATAAAGGACCATTATGCTTACATTTATGACAATTTTGGCAACTTCAGGTTGAAAATAGTTCATTAGTTGAAAATATTTCCTAGGCTAAGGAGATAGGAAAGAGTGGAAGAATGAACCGCTGTGAGCCACATCATGTCTCAATGCACCTGCTGGTGCTATCGGTGCAGCTCTTGTGTTAAAGGATTAAATTAACATTGAAGTGTCATTTACCATGAACTTCAAGATAATTTCATGTGAACTTCAAGGTAATTTCATGAACTGCATCAGACTGAGTGCTATTTATACTTTCTGAGCATGATTTGTGTGTGAACTGTGTTGTGAATTGTCATCTTTATTAAAATATAAATGTATATGTATCTGGAAATGGATTTGAAGAATTTTAAAACAACATTCTGAAAAACTTTTGCCCATATTAACTTGTGAAAATATTTTTTAACACTGTGATATCCCAAATGTAGTGGGTCATTACATAACACTGACTCAATTATCATTCAATGATGACTTAATTTTAACTATTGATAACTGGTGTAAATATGGATCAAGTTATCATACTATCATAGAAATTATCATTATCAAAGAAAGGATAGTGTTTAAATTGATCATAATCTTGGCAACTTGGCAAGTTGAAAATAGTCCAGTTATCATTGATTAAGAATATTTCCTAGGTAAAGAGATAGGAAATAGTGGAAGAATGAACTGCTGAGAGCCACATCATGTATCCATGCACCTGCTGGTGCTATAGGTACAGCTCTTTTGTTGATCAACATTGGTGTCATTTACCATGAACTGCATCAGATTGAGTGCTATGTATTTATACTTTCTGTGCAGGATTTGTGTGTGAACTGTGTTGTGAATTTTCATATTTACTTAAATATATCTAGAAATGAATTTGAAGAATTTTAAAACATTTTGAAAAATTTAACTTTTGCCCATATTTACTTGAGAAAATGTTTTTTAACACCGTGAAATCCCAAATGTAGTGCGTCATTAAATAACATCTTTGGTTTTAATCACTGACTGTGTTAAATCAACAATGACAAACATTTCAGGTCTAATATTACTCAAAAATGAATCTGTATCAATTTAATCAGGATGTCACTTTCAACACTATTTCATCTGGTTCCTATTCCTTTTCACACCCGGAAATTATGATAAACAATGTGTAAATATTATAATTCAAATCATTCAGAGATCACCTTTCACAATGTAAATGATAACATAATACGAAAGTGAAGCTCCATCCCTGTTACCAGAAATATGTATCACATTGGTATAACACTTTCTTGTGAATTAACGTGACTGAAAGCTGAGTTATGATTTATTTTTAACGATTGCATGATATTGTGCTTAATAGAATCTATTTGTTATATGTCCTGTTAGCGATATGTTGATTGTGAAAATCAGGCTAACAATTCTAGTGCTATTAGAGTAATTAAAGCCTACATTGACAATATACCATGTCATGATGATATTTTGCTACTTTAAATAGGAGCTTATGCTTAACTGGAACTATTATATCCTGACTGGAATGATGTTCATGGTGAATGAATATTTCCCACATTATTTAATTGTAATAAAATGCCACATTTTACCTTTGAATTCAGTACTTGATTTATCCTGACAAGTTTGAACTGGACTGTTTTAAGCCTGAACATGCTGTAGTTAATACAACAATTACACTATGCAAATACACATCTTTAGAAATATATTTTACCTTGGTGCAGTTAACTTTCTGTCTGGTATATCATCACATTCGAAAACTTTGGAAGAGAATTTTCAGTTCCGACTACCGTAAGCATTGTACAAAACTTTCAAAATTCTTTTCATACAACACCATGTTCATGATGTAGTTGTATACAGTGCTTGCATACAACAGTGTGCTTGCATACAGCACCGTGCCTGAATTCAGCACCATGCCTGCATACAGCACCGTGCCTGAATTCAGCACCATGCCTGCATACAGCACCTTGCCTTCATACAGCCCTGCCTGCATACAGCATTGTCTTTGCATGATCAATTCATCCTGTAGGACAATGGGTTATTTTCTGTAACATCCGGTTTTCACATCCATTCCTGGTCATTTTTTCTTGAACAAAATACCCTTTTCAAAGTATCTCTTCACAAGGGCAGAGACAAGTTGTCAAGTTCAAGGTTCAGAGGGGATGAGTCACCCCTCTGGATTTTGGATTATTTTTTAGAAAATTAATGGTAACTTGGTGCTCACTGTGAGTATGTGAACAGTGTATATGGTGTAAGATTGTAACAATTTAACTTTTAATTTTTGCCATCAAAATGTCATAACAGTGGAGATCACCAGAAAAAAGTCATGAAAATACACTGATACAAACTGAAATAATCATTCAATCAGAGAATTTATAGCATGAGTTTTATTTCTTTTTGTGTGCCATTTTTGCGTTTTTTCTTTTTTTTTTGTCGATAAAATTTGGGGGAGATGGGGGTTTAATACTTCCCTACACAATTGCTTCACAGTCTACCCACTTCACAGTATACCTCTTTTCACAGTATACCCTCTTCAGTATAGTCTGTGATAAAATTTCAGTGTATGTAGAAAAGGTGAAAGAAACAAGCAAGAATATATGATAGATTCCTAATCATAATTATTGAACAAACTGTGTTGGCTCTGGATTATTCCAGTAGCTCTATCATGGGATAGTCTAATGCTATAAAGTTGCTGACTGATTACGTGTTGGCTCTGGATTATTCCAATAGCTCTATCATGGGATAGTCTAATGCTATAAAGTTGCTGACTGATTACAACTTCTCCAAATGATTTAGAAATTGATTGGCTTGTGGAGCTGAGATAAAACCAAGCCAACCAATGTGTTGGTGAATAGGCCATTTAACGCCAGTACCGACCAATCCTACAGCTAAATTCCTACAAAATACCCAAAAGTGTAGTTCTGATGTCAGTGTATATTTCCAGTAAATCCATGTATTTCACTTCCAAGATTCAAGAAGCATTATTAAACACCAGTGTTCATGGTTACAACATTGGAAACATTACCTCTGGATCAAGCTCTTTTACTGTCAGACTTCTTTTGACTTGAACATATAAATAATGTTCCACTTTAGAGCCATTTAATCCCATACTTGTACAAAATTGATGTTAATCCCTTTAACAATAGATATACCCTGGCAGGTGAAATGACGCGTGGCTCCCAACAGTTCCATCTCCTACTCTCTTTCCTATCTCTTCCATCTAGAAAATATTTTTAATGACCTGAAGAGGTCAAAATAATCATAAATATAAGCTGAATAAAATTACTTTCTAGCTTCACAGGCAATTTTTTTTTTTTTTTTTTTTTTTTTTTGTAAAAATGACAAATGACAAGGGAGGGAGGCTTTGTTCATCTTTTTATTATTTTTCTTTCATACAGACCAAATATATTTATTTTTCTCATATACCGATGCAGTACATGTAGTTCAATACAAGTTACTTGTACTTGAGTTACCTCTGAGTTACTTGAAGAGTCAGTGTTTAACAATACTATTTCCTTCAAATAAAACTAAACACTGAATCAATGTCTAAGAGCATTATATTGGTGAAACTTTGAGAGAGTGTAAAATATACAAGTTTATTTTTTTGGGGGTTTTTTTGTAACTTTTTTATTCGTTGTGTTTTGCCACTGATGCAAGGTGAGTACCGTAGTTAATGTTGGGTCATAATTATAAAACATTTAACTTGTTAGAGTGTGAGTTTATGCAGCAATGACCTATAACACCTTGCCTAATTCTAAACTGACCCTGCCTTCCCAGGATGATGGGGAATTTGTCTCCTTATTAACCCTTGTCCTGTCGACAACGTGTATACACGTTCCTCGACTGTCAAGTTCCCAGTGTCGACTCCGGATATATACTTTCCGAGAAACCATCGGACGTTTCATTGTTTTTCGAAACAATTGGGGCCACGTGCGGAAAAATCAAACCAGGCACGGCTTACTCCAACTAAAACGTATTATTTCATTAATTATTTAACGTGAGTTCGGTGTTTATTACTAAAAAAGACGCTTAGTTATGTGAAGATCGTCTACAAATGTAAAACAGAGCGTCATTTATTCGGAAAATTTTGTTGAAACGCGTGAAAACGCACATTGTTTACAAGTTTCTGCGAAGAAATCCCGAAAGCCCCTTCACACGTTAAAGATATGAAATTGAAGGGCAACAACTCTACTTCCATTTCCGCACAATCTTTTGTGTGTAAAGTTGTATGAATGCATCGATTTTATTGGGTGAAAATGGTCATGTGTTTCGAATCCTTCCCATTCAACCTCAATAAAAAACCCGCGAAAATGATGATCACATGACGCAACCCGACTTGCTGATTGGTCAAACTGTGCCAACTGCTCATTAGCATAAAATATTCACGAGTTACGCATGCGCCCTGGCCGATTTCGACGGAGTCAGAATGGCGCTCGGTTTCGCTGAGGGAAGCCACACTTCGCGTAAACAAAAAGATTTTTACCGATTTACTTGGAATATTCAATAAATATTCAATGATCGTTATGCTACGAGTAACCAGGAATACATACTGTGACATCTATAAGAATTTAGACGAGTTATTAAGTGGAGATGAAGCAAAACAGACCGTCCATCGGTAGTACTCTGAACGTGATAGAATTCTAACGTGAGTTTTACGGTACACAATTTTTCCGAATTACGATTCCTAAATATTTCTAAAGCTGTAAAATGACAAATATGTTCTGAATGTATGTTCAGGGTTTTAAAATGATGTATCGTGCATCAAATACTATCCATTATTTCAATTTATTTATCAATTCCCATGACCAGACAGTCGCCGTTTTTTGAGCCCATTTTGAACAGTTCAACTCTGCTTGACAGCATGGCACTCACACGTCGACCAGCGTATAAGTGGCCGACAGGACTAGGGTTAAATATGACAATATCTTGTACATTCTTTTGGAGAATCCAGTCCATCAGTTTGTTCTTGGGGGCCTTGAGTTCTCATCTTTCTTTCTGCTGTACTCTTCACAGTATCCTTCTTAACTTTATTCAACCGATAGTGAATTATGGTTTCCAATTTTGTCCGTACATCAACAGAAAAGGAAGAAAATAGAAATGCCCCAGTGCTGAGGGGTTAGATCGTCAAGTCGAAGTTGAATGCCTGGTCAGACACTTCTTCTGAGAATTAACCAGAGAATTCCAGGGACCTGAACCCCTGGATGGTGGCTGAAATGAGGGACAAACTCATCAATATCAGCTTTCAATGCTCCAAAACATGGTTTTGGCAGCTCTAGCAAATGTGCAAGGAGAACTAAAGACAGCACTGAATTGAGGGCAGGGTCACCAAATCGACAGCATTTGCAGCCGATTCTGGCCTGGATAGCACCACACGCTGGGTTGGCGTTGCAGGAAGTCATGTCTGTTTCCAATACGAGGCAGACACTATCCAAAGTGATAGCACCCATAACAGCAACAATATTCTGCGAAATGAACTTCACAAACTCTTATGTTTGCAGTCGACAGAGCAACGCAAGAAAACTTGATCTGCTAAAGCAACAAATGCAGCCATCGGTCATCCCACCATTGCCCAAATGCCGGGTGGATAGTTAAGGCTGATTGGATAACTTTTGGTTTTGGCAGACGGTGGCTGATTCTGTCTGATTGTAAGGGCCAGTACTCACACATGTCGTTGAAACTGCGGTATGCATGGGGATGATAAGTGAATATCATAAGGATTCACCTGGGGGTGTTTGGTCCAATGGATGGTTGTAGTAAATCTGCTCTCTTTTTATAGAGGAATTCTGATAGTTTGCTTTCAATGATGTCTATCAGGAATCCACACCACAAACACATTGTTTGGGGCTTTCGGCATGTTTGCTGGAGTCAGCTTCCAAAGTGCATAATCTGCGGATTCAGAGGAATTTCCCATACGGTGAATTTGAGAGATGGGTGTGACAAGTTGAGTTGGTCGATGAATGAAAGGAGTTCCGTTTCTTTGGGAGGCAATATTGCAAAAATATCATCAATAAACATGGTACATCAATGGAATATCATGTTTCAATCTCAAATTCAAGACAGAACACTGATGACTGCCCATTAATGTCAGACTACCAAATAAAGTGATCACTACCCAATAAAGTAATGACTGCCCAATAAGTTCATACCACCCAATAAAGTGATGACTACCCAATAATGTAATCACTAACCAATATTAACTGCCCAATAAGTTCATACCACCCAATAAAGTGATGGCTACCCAATAATGTAATCACTACCCAATAAAGTAATGACTGCTCAATAAGTTCATACCACCCAATAAAGTAATGACTACCCAATAAAGTGATGACTACCCACTAAAGTAATGACTGCCCAATAAGTTCATACCACCCAATAAAGTGATGACTACCCAATAATGTAATCACTAACCAATATTGACTGCCCAATAAGTTCATACCACCCAATAAAGTGATGGCTACCCAATAATGTAATCACTACCCAATAAAGTAATGACTGCTCCATAAGTTCATACCACCCAATAAAGTAATGACTACCCATTAATGTAATCACTACCCAATAAAGTAATCACTACCCAATAAAGTAATGACTGCTCAATAAGTTCATACCACCCAATAAAGTAATGACTACCCAATAAAGTGATCACTACCCACTAAAGTAATGACTGCCCAATAAATTCATACCACCCAATAAAGTGATGACTACCCAATAATGTAATCACTACCCAATAACATCAGACTAGCCTATAAAGTAATGACTACCCAATAAAATGATGACTGTCCAATAAGTTCATACCACCCAATAAGGTGATGATTACCCAATAAAGTGATTCGTCCAGTAATGTCATACTACTCAATATAGTGATGACTGCTCAATAAAATGATGACTAACCAATAATTTAATCACTGCCCAATGTCAGACCACCCAATTAAGTGATGATTGTCTAATAAAATGATTAACCACTAATATTAGCATCCGACTGCCTAATAATGCGATGACTACCAAATAAAGTGACAACTGCACAATAAAGTGGTGACTACCATCTAAAGTGATGACTGCCCAATAAAGTGATGAATATCCAATAATGTGATCACTAACCAATAACATCATACCACCCAATAAAGTGATGACTGTCAAATAACATCAGACTACCCAATAAAGTGAAGACTAGATAATAAAGTGATGACTGCCCAGTAATGTCATACTACTCAATAAAGTGATGACTGCTCAATAACTTGACTAACCAATAATTTAATCACTGCCCGAAAATGTCAGACTACCCGATCAAGTGATGACTGTCCAATAAAATGATGACTAACCAATAATATAATCACTGCCCAATAATGTCAGACTGCCTAAATGTAGTGATGACCAACCAATAAAGCGACGACTTCCCACTAAAGTGATGACTGCCCAATAAAGTGATGACTTCCCAATAATGTGATCACTGACCAATAAAGTGATGACTACCCAATAAATTGATCACTACCCAATAATGTTCGACTACCCAATAAAGTGATCATTAACCAATATAAGCGAAAACTGACCAATAATGTCAGACTAGCCAATAAAGTGATGACTACCCAAAAATTGATCACTACCCAATAACGTTCGACTACCCAGTAAAGTGATCATTAACCAATATAAGCGAAGACTGACCAATAATGTCAGACTAGCCAATAAAGTGATGACTACCCAAGTAGTGAGGTAATCTCTTACCTGTTCATACCAGGAGGCCACCACAGATTCCTGTTATGAGAGGATAAATAGAATTAATGTCCAGTAACACAATTTAAAGGATGACAAATCAGACTATTTTTATCTTTGAAATTAATCTCACTTGAAATTCTGAATTAATTGCTAGCCATTGTCACGCCATTGACCTCCGTGTTTTTTATCAGCTTTTATCCAAAATAATTTATGAAAGTGTATTTATCTTGGGTTAAAAGCATAAATTACCTGATGGTACTTACCATATAGACGTAACTGGTGAAGAAACAGACCAATCCATCAGGGACAACCACTGAAAGTTCTACCAACAGGGTACCATAGTTACGAATCACAGCTGAAACCATAAAGATGAACAGTTACTCAATATTATTTCAACTGTCAAAACGTTATGGAAAATATTCCATAATTATAAGCAAATTAATTATTGATAAAATTTGTTATAATAATTTGTACAAAATCTAAGTTCACATGACATCTAGGGTACTTTCCTTATGTCTATTTCGGCACTACATGATGGATAGCATATTCTGATGAGGACATTACCTAAATTTGTTGCACAATTCAGAATGGACACATCGATCATTGAATGAACAATGGTATGAACACAATTACACATTTGCCCGACTATTTGCCCTATATTGAAATGACACACTAACCGATATGTTCACAGGTTTCACCTATATCTTCATGGGTTTCAATAACACACTAACCTATAACTTCACAGGTTTCAATAACACACTAACCTATATCTTCACTGGTTTCAATAACACACTAACCTATATCTTCATGGTTTCAAAAATACAGTAACCTATATCCTCACAGGTTTCAATAACACACTAACATATATATATTCACAGGTTTCAATAACACAATAACCTATATCTTCACAGATTTCAATAACACACTAACCTACATCTTCACCGGTTTCAATAACACACTAACCTATATCTCCATGGTTTCAATAACACACTAACCTATATCTCCATGGTTTCAATAACACACAAACCTATATCTTCACAGGTTTCAATAACACACTAATGTATATCTTCCATGGTTTCAATAACACACTAACCTATATCTTCACACGTTTCAATAACACACTAACCTACAGTGTATATCTTCACGGGTTTCAATAACACACAAAGCTAGATCTTCACAGGTTTCAATAACACACTAAGCTATATCTTCATGGTTTCAATAACACACTAGCTATATCTTCATGGGTTTCAATAACAATAACCTATATCTTCACAGATTTCAATAACACACTAACCTATATCTTCACAGGTTTCAATAACACACTAACCTATATCTCCATGGTTTCAATAACACACTAACCTATATCTTCATGGTTTCAATAACACACTAACCTATATCTTAATGGTGTCAATAACACACAAACCTATATCTTCACAGGTTTCAATAACACACTAATGTATATCTTACATGGTTTCAATAACACACTAACCTATATCTTCACAGGTTTCAATAACACACTAACCTACAGTGTATATCTTCACGGGTTTCGATAACACACTAAGCTATATCTTCACAGGTTTCAATAACACACTAAGCTATATCTTCATGGTTTCAATAACACACTAACCTATATCTTCATGGGTTTCAATAACAATAACCTATATCTTCACAGGTTTCAATAACACACTAACCTATATCTTCACAGGCTTCAATAACACACTAACCTATATCTTCACAGGTTTCAATAACACACTAACCTACATCTTCATGGTTTCAATAACACACTAACCTATATCTTCACAGGTTTCAATAACACACTAATGTATATGTTCCATGGTTTCAATAACACACTGACCTATATCTTCACAGGTTTCAATAACACACTAACCTATATCTTCAGAGGTTTCAATAACACACTAACCTATATCTTCAGAGGTTTCAATAACACACTAACCTATATCTTCACGGGTTTCGAACTTGGATGACATGGCCACTTGGTCATTCCCTCGACTGACAATCTGCACAGACAAGATATTTCCAAGTATCAGAAACAGAAGATGATCGTCATCAAGGGAAAATAAATAAGTAATAAGATTTGATGTAGTGAAAGCCAACTTAAACAGGATTCTCAGATATATTGACATGTACGATTTAGACAGTACAGTAGATGAAACTCCGAGGATACAGTAAATACATACACGACATACTGAGAAAGTTTTATGCCACATAATAAAATTAGCAAGAATAACTTATGTATGCAAGATGTTGTTGAGCATTTCCATGTATAACTGCTTTTAGCTGTTGCAGCTCTGTGATTAATTTCCTTAATCGAATATAGATGTATAAGCTAGGTGTAATACCATTGGACATATACATGTTCTGGTTAATGACATGGTGAATGTTGCCATGGTAACTGGTCGGAAGTCAAGGATCTTGGGATACATGTCTAACGGAGACAATGTCTGAAAAGATAACAAGAACCTCATACATATGTCAACTGTTGAAGAGACAGAGCACAAGAATATGTAATACTTTTCTTTATTCATCATTTCACAAATAGAACTGGTACATTACTTTTAACCATGATCTGTAAACAAAAGTTGTGTTCTGGATTTGATATACATGTACACAAATGTAAATTATATTTGACATCAAAAGTTTCCAGTTGTTAAGACAAACAATGGTTTTGACAATAGTAAATACCATGTACACCTATGTATGAATGATCTGTGTAAATAGACGTACTCCTGAAGTGATGACAACAGTCTGAAATCTGTCAAACACAGGTTTGATAGCTATAGAGGCATCCATACAGCTGAAATGCAGGATTGGGTTTGATATTGTGGGTGTGCGGTCATCAAATGGCTCTATAATCAGCGTAAAACCTGGAAAAGAAGTAAAAATATCAGAATTGCAATCAAAAGATGTAAATCTCTTACAATACATGACAACATTAATGTGAGTAAAGAGAATAATGCAGTCATTTGTAATATGTCATCACTTTGCCAATCAAATGTTCAGACTATCAAAACTATCAACATACACAACTATTGTAAGTCTGAATAAAGGAAAATTCTTATTTGGAAGATGCAACTATGAATAATGCTCAGGTCATTGCTTTAACGACATGCTAAAATGGACATTATGACCTGTGATTGTCTGGGATCAGATCTCCTTGTTTCTCATGATAATGCTTCAACTCAAACCACCAACCAATGCTATACTCACCCCCAAATCCATAGTACTGGCTTTATGGTGACATCTCTTCCCCGCAACAGTACAGTTGTTGACTTATTTATACATCATTATACCTAAATTGATTTCTGGTTGTATGCAACTGGATATAGAGCTTATATTATCTTCATTTTAACTTATTCTCAAGGTGTGTACAATCAGGGAAAACAAATATTCTGTGATATTCGTTCTTAAGGTGCACGATTCTATCTGGATATAATCTTCATACATTCATCCAGCTGCTTTCATCCGGAATCCTCAACAAGAATGCTATTTAAAAACACACAATTTACCTTTGACATATGTGCTAACCATTGTTGCAAAGTGAGCAATCAATGTTAATGGAGAGAAGTCCTGAATATCTGACAGCTCCAATGTCCGTAATAATGAATGTAGCCTTTCTGCACAAAATCTGAAACAAAGACAATATAATAACTGATTCATCCATTATCACACTTCAAAATCTTGTATATTGCTACCAGGCATAACAGTAACTTCCCAGCGAAAGCAATCATTTATTATTACACGGCAATTATCAGAATCGATCACCCATGATATTTGGTGACCAATACGATCAGAAGTTTTTTCAGTAGAGTCCATTTATAAGGAAAAAACTGATCACATGTACCATAAGTTAAATGTGACCTTGTTGACGTGTGTCGGTGGGAGTGGCAACAAAAACGGATAGTAGCAAGATCTTATGTAATATGTCGAGACCTATCACAGACTAATCATATTAACTTTAAACTGTTTATTTGAAGTCTTGAACTTCAAATCTAGGAGAGGATTCACACGTAGCTTTCATTCTACATGTATATAGCATACACTTCCGGGTGAAGGGAGATTGCTCTGTTCAGTTGTTGACTATTAAACGGGTAGGTCGTGTTTGATAACAGGGTAATTCAGCTCAATATGCTCTTAGACTAGTATTCCCAAACTCCAATTAGCTGTATCGCATTTAATCAAACCCTGACTGCTTGACGAGAATTTAGAAGGATTCAACAGTGTGCCAACACAGTTTTATCAAGTGCCAGTATTGAGAAGGTGGCCCTCGCTGATTCATTCGCTGCTACAATATGGGCCATCGCTGATTTCCTCGACTTAAAGAATGGCCAATTTCAGTCATTTGCAATAAATCAATTACCCCTCTGTTTTACCACCTCAAATATCACTTCCACTGATCATTGTATTAGGGGAATTACCATACCATCTGATGCAGACATATATTTTCACTTTGACCTATGACAAATCGTTCTTAGGTTGAGGTATTCTTGACTTTATTCAGCAATAACAAACAGTTTTACCTGTATTATAGGGAGGCAGGTATCTCTAACGTACAGAGAAATATTGATTGTACCTGTTCATCCAGCTCAACTTCATTGTTAGCAGGATTGCACAATATATCCCATAATTAAATTTTCTACATCTATTCGTAATTCCCTGTCCCCGAGAACCTGATTAGCTTTCAGATTGTTACATTGGCTGTTTGCATTTTTAAAGACTTTTCCCTATTTGAACTTCGAACATAACTGATATTGGTTAGTGGACAGGTTGGTAGAGAGGGTTATGGGCATATGTGTTTTGCAAACATCAGCTACAGGTTGTAATTTTTGAGCATGTTCTTGTAAATGAATGAGCATACCAGATTTACAACCATGTATGCATTTTAATAGGCTTGGTTTTATTTATCTTTATGATTTTTTTTTTTTATATTTTCATAAGTACTTAATTTTAATTTGTGAAAGGTTGTATATTCAATGAGTACAACAAAAGGTTTTCAAGTAATGTTTGTCATTAAAATGTAAAATGATTTTTTATGCCAGCGCATTATAAAACCTAATTGGGACCAATTTTTCTGCAATGGGAGACTGGCTGCATTGAAGAAGACTAGTATATTTTTTAATTCTATAGTCATAATTCCAAATAATTCAATCCTCACCTGAGAGGTTTTCTGTCGATGCAAACTCTAGCAGCACAGTCTTTCAAAAAAGATGGTGGACTTTCAGAAACGACATGTTGGACACGTAACCTTGTTTTCAGATATTCCAGAAACCTTTTCATGAAACTGAGAAAGTGCTCTGCATTCCGTATGTTTCCAGGCACCACCTCTGTTGGAAAGAATTGCTTGATATTAAAGATGTCAAAGGTTTGAAAGTCGATGTAATAATTGACTTATCTGGAAACACCTGGATGAAAATGTTAGAAAAACCTTTTACAGTGAATATGATTTAACGTCGCTTTCAACACTATTTCACTCATATCACAACGTTTGGTTCCTATTCCTTTTCACACCCAACATGCCCGAAACCATACCGGTAGCCTATTCCTCTTCACACCCGAGACCTCACAGGTGGGCTTCTATTCCTTTTCACACCCAGGAACCCCACGGGTGCCCCAGTTAGTCGCCTCTTACGACAAGCTCTCTGAGAATAGTGACTGAGCATAGGACCAACAAAAACGTTAGTTTTGATAGTGTGTCAGTATTTTCAGGTTTCAGATAGTCTCATCAGTACAACTGGTAACAGCAAAGATGGAAAGCGAAATAAATGTATTTCAAATAATCTATAATGCACCATACTGTCATATCTATCAATTATGTATAATCTTAAAGAACAAAGAATAATCCTTCCTCCCCTTACTCGAACCCAAAATGGCAAATCTAAGCAGGAAAGTCCAAACAAAATTACAACATAAATGTAGGCATACATCAAAGGGAAGACATCATACAATAACACAAATTTCAGCATTTTTCATGAATAGTCTATCCTTCATCAAGTGTCTATATTGCTATATTACCTTGAAGGACTTCATCTGGAAGAACTGAAAAAAAAAAATCAAATAATAAATTAAGTAATGTTCATTCAGCATGTTTATCAGGTAGTCATATATAAGTTGACATTTAGAATATGAATCATTCTATTTCTGAACTTCCATTTAATCTTCATAACTGCATAGACTTACTCATACTGGACTAAGGACTCAATTAGATTTGAATCCAAATTTGAGAAAATCTCTGTTAAGTTGTTTTGCTTATTTATAGAGCTGTCTGAGTACCTAAAATCATGACCTATTAAATACCTGGATTAGACATAATAACATCAGTTTCTCTGGCTATGTTAGCATCTTTCAACCCCTCCACCAGCCTGTGATACTCCTGCTGTAACTTCTGGGAGTCTGCCTGCTTTAATCTACAAAACAACAGAAACATTCAAATCATTGACACCACCTGTATGTAAATAAACATGCTATGCAATAATAAATATGATACAGGCATGCCACTTTTACAGATTTAAAAGAGAATATTACATAGATAGTATCCATACCAAAATGGTAACACAAAAGAGAGCAATTAGTCTACAAAGTGTCTTGTAATTTATTACAATTTATACATAGACATAGTCCTTAAATTATGGAATTGGACTACACCAAACTCAAGATAAAAAGACTGACTTGTGAATCTGTTGACTCAGTGTTTCTATGTTCTTCTGACATCTATCCAGTGTTTTACGTGTCATCGTTACACTCATCGATTCTATACACACATTATCTGGGGATGAAAATAAAGTTTGTTATAATTTGGCATGAATATCAGCAGGGCTCTAGGTCAATTTGTCTCTTAGATATTGTGTTCACAAAGCTAACCAAATTTTGACCTCTTTGATCCTTCAAAATAGGTTAAGGTCAATCAGAAGTGAACTTGAACTAGATGCCCTCATAAGGCAGCATTGTGCTACAGATCAAGAACTAGATGATTTTGACCCTTCAATTATGCATTCACAAGCAAATATGACTGCTATTCATACTTTGACCTCTGTGACCTTTGGAAAGAGGTCAAGGTCAGTCCAAAGTGAACTTGACCCAGAGGCCTTTATTAGGCAGCATTGTGCATTCACAAATCGATTCATATTTTGATTCATATTCAGTCTGGAGTGAACTTGACCTAGATGCACTCTTATGACCACCTTGCACCAAAGATTGAGGTAGGCGCTCAATTTGCTCCTTTGATATTGCATTCACAAGGAACTGAGATCTATTCACATTCCCCTTTGAAAAAAGGTCATGGTAAGTCCTGACCTAGTTTTCCTCATAAGGCAGCATTGCACCAAGTATCTAGACCTCTCTATTACTGATACATTACTTTCACAACATTTGGACAAGACAAATAGATGGATGGATATAGGAACAGCAATTCCGTAGTCCCCTCCCACTTAAAATGTTGTGGGGGACAAAACAAATTCAAAATTTGCAACAGGTATATTTTACTTCTTTACTGCCTGCAATTTCACTAAACTGCATGCAATGAACCTTAAAATTTCCCCGAGTGGCATGGCATGGATCATTATAGCATGTGACAGCACTGGTACATGGCACAGTCAATATTTATGAGCTACAAATCCCTCATAATGAACCTTACATCATCTTACCCCTCAAACCTGCTCTTGTGACCTCGACCACCTACAAATTATTATTAACTTCTTTAAAGACAAATTGGATAACGTGCCTGGAGTACAATCTACAGAATAAAAGAGAATAAAAAAGAGTAGACTGTTAATACCTATATTGTGAGCCTCATCAAATACAACAACAGATTTCTTCGACAGTTCTTTGGACACCAGATCAGCTATCTTCGGGTCCAGGAGGTAGTAATAGCTATACACCACAATGTTGGCATGCATGATCTGAAAAAAAGTTTGTGGTAAGAAATTAGTTCAGTTTTAATTACAGACTGTGGAACACAATCTTCACTGAATCTTAACTCCTGTGAAATGTTCATGTAAAATATCTCTAAGACTGAAAGGCTTCGATTTTAGTTTATTCCCTCACTCCCAACAAATATGAGTTAGATCTTGTTAGGGAGGGAGGGAATTTGGCTTAATGTTTGTTTCACTCATATGGTGACAGTCAGTTTGGTTGGTGGAGGAAGCCGGAGTACCCGGAGAGAACCGCCGCCCTTCGGCAAGTAACTGACAAACTTTCACACATGGACCAAGGGTGTGAGGCTAGCGGTCACCAGCGAAGCGCCTTAGACCACTCGGCCACTAGATCTTGTTAGAATATGTAAAATGTGTTTTTGTTAGAGAGCAACATAGCAGTTTTTCAAGAAAATCTCAATATTCATTCAACAATCTTTAACACTTAATACCTTGTCTTTGCCATCATAAAGCATATCTATCCATATTTGAAGCCATGATGAAAAGATTACTCACAGCATATCTGGCCATAAAGTATGGGCAAAATCCTTTATCCTTGCCATAAGCCTTCAGTTCATCCTATAATCAAACATATTTGATTTAAACATCGATGAAAAACATAGCATTCAATTCTAATAACTTGCACCAACTATGCTCCCTTAATGTAAATCTACTGTGGAGCTTGATGAAAATTAAATGAACTAACGGACATATAACAAATACATGTACAGTGTTTTTGAAGATTCAGATTCAGATTTCTTTATTGTACCAGACACCCCATGAGGGGTAGTGTACAAAACAGGCAACAATAAACATAAAGAACAAATACAATGTAACAAATCAGATAAACAGACTGGTGAAGGCTATTGGTGAAATAAACTGTTCTGACATATACCAACTGCACTGTTTTTTTAATACTATTGTTTTTTCTTTTTTTTACAGGGTAGAAGACCATTTTAGGACTACACTGGGGTGGAATTCGGTATATTGTGAGAAAACTGCTTGACTGTGGGGGGGGGGAGGGGGGGGGGTAACACACTCAACCAATTCATGGACGCAAATACTGCTGCAGTCTAACGTGACACAATACACTGAAGGTTAGAATCAATGTTCTAGCCCCAATCCTCATGTTAACTTTATTCATACATAGCATGGTAATTACAAAAATACTTGGCATACAAGTCCTATAAGAGATGTACAAAGATAGGATGAAAACAAGCACTAACCAATCCATATATGCCTGCTGGTAAAGGGGAGTCTCGTCCAACTGCATCAAAGTTCTGAAAAAGAAAAACATGAAATGGTGCAGACATTTCTCATCATCATCTTTCTGCAATACACAAATTAAGTTTATATTCATCTGATTATGAGGCATAACCTGCAAATGCATTTCAAAAGCATGTCAATATGCATTGAAAAACTGCTAAGAAATTTTCAGATAATCTAAAGAGATGCCATCCGTGACTATGGGGTTTGAATAAGCAAAACCCCCAGAGTTCAATTTCACTTCCTGTTTACATCTCGACTATTTGTCCTGCCTATGTCATGACTACTTGTGTTGTAACTAATCACATGTACATTAATTCATGTGAAGGACTCCCAAAATTTCAATTTGTTCGTCTCCCCCACACACTTTCTCGGCACACACACAAGACCTGTAAAACTACACCAGAGCTCATCATATAAATTATTGAGGATATGTATATCTTGGTAAAACCAGACAGAACTTTTGACTGCCTGGTAAGTTTACCTCATAAAAATCGCAAACAGGTACAGAATCATTGTGCTTGTGTTGTGTTCTTATATAAGAGGCTGTGAGAGTGTGACAGCGGCCATCAACAGTCTTCCCATCTCGATTTGTAGATACCTACAAATATACAAATAATATTCCAATTTCTGGAAAATGAACTACTACAAGGAATTTCTCATACACTGCTCACAATGTCTGCAGTATCGACTCAGTTATCAAACTCATTATTAACTGAATGTCACACCAGGGGGGATAAATCTTGTCACTTGAAAATTTAACCAGCACACACATAAGACCAGTCATCACCACCAATTATTTGGTGATCTATAAAACTACTACTTTTATCACATAAACCAGACAAAGCAGTGAGAACCCCTCTATCGCCCTTGGAGCTACATGTACATGTATTTAAATAGGGTGAGTGAGTGAGTGAAGTTTAAGGTCGCTTTCAACAATATTTCAATCATATAGCGACAAACCAACAAGGCACCACCCAGCCGAGTTGCATTTCTGTGACTTCACAGAAGCAAATCTTTTAAGCAACATAGAACCAGACACCCCACCACCCACCCTATAAAACACTGAGGATAGCATACGAGACACAGACAGGATGCTTACATTAGCGTGATAAAGAAAAGTGCAATTACAGTGCTGGACACCACATTATCAAGTTCCTGTTGCTTCTCAGCAAAAGGTATTGAAGCGAATTTTATAGGTTCCTGGTTGATGAACAAACAGTTGATGTTGACACACAATAGGTCAACATTGGCACTTTGTGATTGACTTCTGCTCTATAACCAAATGTGTATGTTATGCAAGTTCGGTGCTCCCAAACAAAATCATTCTTCAAATAATTAAATGATAACGAATTGACCATTTTACACAGGTTAATAGAAATACCTAACCTGGGGATGAACACAGATGTTAGTAGATATACTTCACCTGCGGATGAACACAGAGGTTTTTCCTAGAGCTCAGAGCCAGTCCTAAGATGTTAGGGATTTCTCCTGTCACCTTCTCATAATATCTGATCAGGTTGTGAAGTTCTTCTACAACCTATTTATAAAATCAATTTGTACCTAGATCAATTAAGATATCTCAACAGTATATGATTTTCTTTTTAAATTATCTCCATGTCTATATCATATTCAGTGGAAATTGGACATAAAAGAATGTGTACTTTTATCTGCAGCCACAGCATAATGTTACTATACTGATCTAGCGGTGTTTGCTGTATTGTGTGACACACCTTTCAATGTTAGGAGTTCAGAAAGCTGAATACCTAGTCTCTGAGGCTGTTGATAACCGAGAGTTGTTGCAACTAAACAGTTTAAAAAGATGTTTGTGCTTTGGCCATCAAATCTTACTTGTTTAATAAGTTCTTCTTATTTATTTATTTTTTTTATTATCATCTGATAATTATTCAGTATTGGCATGTAATGGGGAATGATGCCAATTCCAAGGCCATTGTCAAGCAATAGTCACATGGCTACCATGCCTGGAACAATGAATAAATTACCTTCTCCAGCTCAGGAACAGTCCTGGAACAGTATATCAACTTGGTCACATCTAAGGGATTTGTCTGTATCAACAAAATGGTTTCATACTGTAATTCTCTAGACAGCAAGGTAGGATCAAATGAGATATAAGCAATGTCTTAATGATGTCATTAACTATATCTATTATCAAGTTAAGGACAGAAAACGATAAATATTACACAGATACTTTCTGTTGTTACCATCTCAAACTCACACACAACAATCAGGGGACCAACTTACAGAAGTTATAAAAATTGTAACCTAGACAAGTTATCAAATATATATAGCAATAGCTCTGAGAAGTTATAAGTTGTGATGCCCATTTGATCATGAAGTGTTTGTGAAAGGAAATGTCACAAAAATTCATTAGAGGGAAGATAACATGATCTTCTAATGCAAACGCGAACAGTGAAGATTTTGATATAACCACTTGTAGAGGTTATAACTTCATAACTTTTGTAAGTTGGTACTACACATATTGCACAGTCATTATTAAAGCTGAATCAGTTATTTTCTCATTTTATCCATTCAAACATGTTTTTTTTACCTTCATATAGGCCACTATGAGTGAAAGCAGAGAAATAGTCTTTCCAGTCCCCGAGGGCATCTCCAACACACAATGACCCTGAAAAAGGTACATGAAAACAGGTCAACATTCTCATATTGTATGTTGTGCTTATAAATACCTAAAAGTCATTAAAACTTGATGGCATCATCTTCCTGGTATCTGGTGGTCAATCTCAAGTCTTGTATTATTATATTAGGGAGGGGAAGTCTCCAGAAGGAAAGTAATTGGGAGGGGATTAGTCTGGGAGGGGAATAGTCCAAAGGGAAATAGTCCGGGAGGGGAAATGTCTGCACCCCAATAATCCTGCATTTATCATTGCTCATTCAGAGCTAGTGGGGTAAGTGGATTTTATTTTACATTTCATAAATTCTCCTTATTTATCAGCAGATGATGAAAATAGCCCATTTGGCCCAAAACCCTCAGCTCTTGATAGGTAATCAGATGCATGTGTGGTTTAAATCAAGAAAGTCCATTTATTGATATTTGTGTACCATTTGGAAACTATAGGCCAAGAACAAATATTGTCTTCAACAGGGTCCTGGTCCATTGCCAGATTCATGTGTTGTACATATAGATGGAAGGGCTAGCTAAGCTAAGATTCTTCGCAAGATATTTCTATAATATACATGTAATTAGATCAGTCATCTTTAATAGCCAGCTGCAACTGTTGGGAGTCTCTCAGGTTATTGTGATAACATCGACTATGGACAGACACAGTCCCTCAGTTTTAAAGCGAGTGATCACTCTTGCTGTTATCCCTCTCCCATTTTTTTTCCAGGAGAGCATATGATCACTCTCCTCAAAACTGTCAATGCAATTGAGAAAAACAGAATCCAGGAGAGTGATGAACAGCTCCCGCAAACTTTACAAACAGGGGAGTCTGCAGACAGATGGACAAAGCTAACGATGACACTACTCCTTCAGCCAAATTTGGCCAAGGGGTAAAAATGAACAACTAAACTTTCAACCTGATCAACATGATCAGAATTGTTGCTGACCTTTGCATCAATGGATCGTTTCATGCGTTGTACATATAGATGGAAGGGCTAGCTAAGCTAAGATTCTTCGCAAGATATTTCTATAATATACATGTAATTAGATCTATATTATCTCATATGTACTGTGGAAAGGGGAAGCCAAGGTTGTTAATTCGGTTCACTAAATAACCAGTAGGTTTAAATCTGGAAAGGCTAGCAATAGTCTCTTCCACAAGATATTGTGTTAAAAGCATTGAATCTACTTTTGCTATAATTTTATCTTGAAATATAGGTCAACATTGATCATTTTCTATATGTTACTGGTTTCTCGTTAACTGTATACAGGGGCTATGGAAATATGGTGATAACATCAATGGCGGACAGACAAACTTAATTTGGGTCTTAGAATAACTTTGACCTAATAAAATAGATCGATGTCATTCCCCACAATATGGTTATGATCAATAAGCAGATAAGCATGTGTGGAATAAACCTAGAAATGCAACTTTGCAGTTGTGAAGATTCAAGAGATTTTTTGCTCACAGCATTACCATATAACTTGGAACTTGGTCAAGGTCAGTGATGTTCAAGAACATTCTGGTTAATGAGCATACCAGTAGTGTAGATTTGGAAAGGGTAGGTATAATCCTTCAAGAGATGTGCTAACACAACAGCATTGAATCTTGTTTTAACATATTATTTGATATTGATAAAATAGGTCAAGGTCAGTGTTTTTGATAGGCTTTTGGTGGATCACTAACTGTATAATATGTGGTATGAATTTGGCAAGCTTGTCTATATTCCTCCAGGAGGTATTGTGTTAATAACATTAAAACATATAATTTGACCTTAAAAATAAGCCAAAATCAGTCATCTTGAATAAAGTTTTGGTCAATAAGCACATGCATCTGTAGTGTAAATGTAGAATCACTAACTATAATTGTTAAAGAGATTATCATGCTAAAATCATCAAATTCACTTTTAACACGTAAATGTGACCTTGATGAATAGGTTACGATCAGCCATCTTTAATAGCCAGCTGCAACTGTTGGGAGTCTCTCAGGTTATTGTGATAACATCGACTATGGACAGACACAGTCCCTCAGTTTTAAAGCGAGTGATCACTCTTGCTGTTATCCCTCTCCCATTTTTTTTCCAGCAGAGCATATGATCACTCTCCTCAAAACTGTCAATGCAATTGAGAAAAACAGAATCCAGGAGAGTGATGAACAGCTCCCGCAAACTTTACAAACAGGGGAGTCTGCAGACAGATGGACAAAGCTAACGATGACACTACTCCTTCAGCCAAATTTGGCCAAGGGGTAAAAATGAACAACTAAACTTTCAACCTGATCAACATGATCAGAATTGTTGCTGACCTTTGCATCAATGGATCGTTTCATGCGTTGTACATATAGATGGAAGGGCTAGCTAAGCTAAGATTCTTCGCAAGATATTTCTATAATATACATGTAATTAGATCTATATTATCTCATATGTACTGTGGAAAGGGGAAGCCAAGGTTGTTAATTCGGTTCACTAAATAACCAGTAGGTTTAAATCTGGAAAGGCTAGCAATAGTCTTCCACAAGATATTGTGTTAAAAGCATTGAATCTACTTTTGTTATAATTTTATCTTGAAATATAGGTCAACATTGATCATTTTCTATATGTTACTGGTTTCTCGTTAGCTGTATACAGGCAGGGCCTGATCTAGACTTTTAGTTTGGGCACCCTTACCTGGCGCAGAGTGTGATAAGTTATAGTGAAATAGGCCGCGATGTGGGACTGTCGAAGCCCATGGAAGCTGTGGGAGTATTGAATGGTCTAAATACAGCCCGATAACTTAATATTTGGCAGTAGTAATTGCATTAATATAGGTTTCAGCCTGTTCAGAGGGAATTTGCTAACAATTTTTTTTTTTTTTTTTTTTTTTTTTTCTCATTTGGGCGCCCAAATTCATGGCGCCCAAACCCGTTATAACGGGTTCAAAAACGGCCTGGATCAGGCCCTGACAGGGGCTATGGAAATATGGTGATAACATCAATGACGGACAGACAAACTTAATTTGGGTCTTAGATTAACTTTGACCTAATAAAATAGATCGATGTCATTCCCCACAATATGGTTATGATCAATAAGCAGATAAGCATGTGTGGAATAAACCTAGAAATGCAACTTTGCAGTTGTGAAGATTCAAGAGATTTTTTGCTCACAGCATTACCATATAACTTGGAACTTGGTCAAGGTCAGTGATGTTCAAGAACATTCTGGTTAATGAGCATACCAGTAGTGTAGATTTGGAAAGGGTAGGTATAATCCTTCAAGAGATGTGCTAACACAACAACATTGAATCTTGTTTTAACATATTATTTGATATTGATAAAATAGGTCAAGGTCAGTGTTTTTGATAGGCTTTTGGTGGATCACTAACTGTATAATATGTGGTATGAATTTGGCAAGCTTGTCTATATTCCTCCAGGAGGTATTGTGTTAATAACATTAAAACATATAATTTGACCTTAAAAATAAGCCAAAATCAGTCATCTTGAATAAAGTTTTGGTCAATAAGCACATGCATCTGTAGTGTAAATGTAGAATCACTAACTATAATTGTTAAAGAGATTATCATGCTAAAATCATCAAATTCACTGTTAACACGTAAATGTGACCTTGATGAATAGGTTACGATCAGCCATCTTTAATAGCCAGCTGCAACTGTTGGGAGTCTCTCAGGTTATTGTGATAACATCGACTATGGACAGACACAGTCCCTCAGTTTTAAAGCGAGTGATCACTCTTGCTGTTATCCCTCTCCCATTTTTTTTCCAGCAGAGCATATGATCACTCTCCTCAAAACTGTCAATGCAATTGAGAAAAACAGAATCCAGGAGAGTGATGAACAGCTCCCGCAAACTTTACAAACAGGGGAGTCTGCAGACAGATGGACAAAGCTAACGATGACACTACTCCTTCAGCCAAATTTGGCCAAGGGGTAAAAATGAACAACTAAACTTTCAACCTGATCAACATGATCAGAATTGTTGCTGACCTTTGCATCAATGGATCGTTTCAGCTCCAGCATGTAGGTGTACTGTTCTGGGTAAATATAATCATAGGGGAAATAGACCAGTAGACCATCCACATTGATCCTGTGAAGTAAAACAGTACAGTGAGTAGTGATATTAAAATCTTCTTCACACTCAACAGACAAACGTTTTTCGTTGAGATCAAACCAACAGCTGCATGTCATGGGTGACTCTCAATGGTAGTCCGTTTTTTGACAGATTTACTCAAACAGGTGCGTACTTCAAAATACGTAATTCAAGTAATTCAAGGCCTACATATATATAACTTTATTTTCTGAGGGTTTACAAAAATACTCAGTCAGTTTGAAAAACTATTCTTCCCTGAGGCCCTCTAACAAGACAATTGCAAAGAATTAAACTATCATAATTACATCTTCTTTCAATATCACTCTATGTCAGTGAATTATTGACAATTTGATTATTGACATGATAATTCTTTTACAGATAGCGGAATACTGAACATTGGACCTGACGCTCGCTACTACAAGTATGATAAAATATAGACAGTGTGAGAAAATTGAAATCTTAACAACTGCCATGTACTAATTTTGTTTCCATTCCATTTGTCACAAGTAAAGTTTGATATATAGTTTGTTTTTTTCTGTTATTTTTTTTCATCAATCTTGGCTTTTCGACTTCCCTGAAAATAAGATCTCTCATTTGTTTTAGAACTAATGACACTTAAAACCAGAGAATATGGTATTAAGGACACTTTTGTCAAATAAGTAAAAAAAATTACTTAATTCCGCACATAGTGCATTGAAATCTTGTATAATAGACATCCTAAATCTCCAACTTTGACCTCCCACCTGATTTCACTTTATAAACCATTTATAAAGGTCAGTAAACTTGATGAATTAGCATGACTGCCCGGCTATTGGACAGGCCCTATTATTGGACACCTAGACGCAGTGGGACTATTTTCGGGAGTAGTAAAGAATAAGAGCCATGTACAGCCATAGTATACCCGTGTGCGGAATGAGTCATGGATGAAATTTTCCACAAATACTCACAATTGCAACCGTTTATCCTCCCCTAATGATTCTTTACTACTCCCAATATTAAATAGTTGGAAAACGGTTGCAATTGTGAAGACTTGAGGAAAATTTCATTCATGACTCATTCCACACACAGGCTCCTACTATGGCTCCTATTCTTTACTACTCCCCTATTTTCTGAGAATATTACATGACAACTGTAATACAAATTAAAATTTACAGTTGAGCTACAAAGGCATGTTGATAAATTTCTGTTTACTCACAAAATTTGTGCACGTTTAGCCCTCGTGCGGGTGTAAACATTGTCACAAATTTGGGTGAAAATGCGTCAGAAACTTTCAGAAACACTCATATTCGCAAAAAGTGTCCAATAACCGGGCAGTCATGCTAATTGAATAACAACAACAACAACACTGACTCGGTCTCAAACATTAAAATCATGCAGTTTGCTGTCCATGACAATGACGCCAATAATCAATCAGTTTAGTGGGGAATGATGGTGTTTTAGTTAACTGTACTCACTTCATTGTGAATCTGATTTCATGCGTTAACTGCCAATTATGTCAATTTGTTGTTGGAAATCTTGAAACCCGCTACTTTTCCGCTGTCATGCATTTCTTCTACCGGAAGCACGTGTTGCGTTATCTAAACGCGCATGTTGCAGTTCTCCTCAATACGGCTGTGTGCGGATATCATCATTAAAATGGTGCGTACCGCGGGGGATACCCAAATGTAGAGAGCTACAAGGACAAAGGCCAGTGTTTACAAGCTGATATTTTTGCAGTGATTCAAAGAACGATGAAATTAGCTAATCAAGAGGCAATAAGGGTGAATTTTAACGTTTGTCCTGCTCAGCAACACTGCCACCCTTTGCATTTGTTCATATCTGCCGAGTCTGCCAAGCAATTAGGAGTAGAAGACGGGGAAAAAACATGTGTGTGTTCGTTGAGAAGGGCTGATTTTGAGGATGAACAGTTTGTATGTGTGAGAATGATGCCCCATGGGGAGGGGGGCGTGCCCATTCTAGCAGACGATCCATTTGATGATGGACGAGAAGTGGTAGAACAGAAGACAATTCCACTCTCATGTACCCAGTCTTTCTTAAGCCATTACAAAATACATTCCAGGGAAACTTATTATCTTAGAAATGTTCATGCGTACCCTGTGCAGAAACTCATTGTTGGAGTACATAACAAGGAGACTTTGCTGTGGACACAAAAAGTCAAGTTTGGTGCTGGTCTAATCGTCTCAGTTTGCCAAGAAAATGTCTTAGTACGAGAAAATGATGTATTTCTCGGTCCGTATCCAGCAGTATTTCTGGACGATCCGTCTTTCAAAACATCATATTATTCCGACATGTATATATTGGAGTCTAGCCCAGTTTGCCAAGGTGTCTTGACAGTGAACACCGAGATAATCGTCATATTAACAGATGTGGTTAACGCAGATAATACACATTTGTTGTTCACTTCAGATATCTTAACTCAGAAGCCACAGTCCCACTTATTAGATGTCTGCAGGTCAAACCTGTGCATATCAGACTTCACAATTCCTCTTTCTTTGCTGAAGCAAAATGGTGGGAAAGTTGCCGGTGGCAATTTACAGAATGTAGGTCCAAGTTGTTCGCAAAGCGAAAGACGACTTCTTCCAAATGCTATTAAAACTGGTAGCAAAGTCAGTGTTAAAAAGCCACCAGGTTTCATTCTTCGGCCATCTGTGCTTCCAAAACATACGTTATGGTCAAGACTGCTGCTCGATATGGAGACTGTTCATCGCTTTGACACCCTGTATATCATTGGTATGCCAAGGCCACTGATGGCCAAACATGGTCTGTTTGATGGAGCATTAGTTCATGTCTCCTCTTTAGAATATCAGACAGAAGAACAGAGCATTACGACAGACTTAGCATGTCATAGGACTGAAGGCAGAAAAGATGAAGACTGTGGTAGTGATGTTGATGGAGCCCCTAACAAACCCTTGATGTCTAATTCTCACAGCCGTAGAAAGATACCAAGGAATGGTACCGGTACCAAACGTTCAGTCACACTGGCAAAATTGGCTCAAGTAAAAATGTTGAAGCGGGAATTTGACACAACGAAGGATGTTTATGTTTCTCCCATTCTCATGTTTAACATCCACCCCACACCTAGCAGTTTGTCATCACATCTCTGCTCTTTCCAGGTTTGTGTACATGCAGCATGATGATATTGAACTTTATGAAACCATGGAATAAAATCTGTCTTAGGCCTCATAAATACAACCTTCTATCCCAGTTTTGAAGACTTAGGGGTGGGATCTATTTCTATTTTTATATCTGAGGATGATGAAATAGGTCTGGAGTCAAATAAAATTGATCCAAATTGAGATTAAAAAATGTAGAAACTTCATTTATGGCTTAGGATACATTTCACACATAACAAAGTTGAGCCTGTAACTAAAAAGCCAAAGTAAGTGAAATGGACTTGAATGTGGCTGGCATTTGTACAAGTCATTGTGCCACTAATAACTCACCATACAATCACTGTTTTGAATCAATAAAAAATAAATCATGGTGGGCTGTGATGGAAAACTAGGATTTTTTTCATGGGACTACTCGACCATTCACAAATCAACTTTTATGTGATAAATCTTACAAAAAAAGGTCTACATGTATGTTCTGATGCCTTTGAAGTTTCTTACATTGTATATCACAAATAAGCTTATTTACGATATTCAAGTATATTGGTTAAGTACATGTAGATTTTAAAGATCGAATAAACTTGTCTTTATACTCAAATTTGCTATAGTTTATATGTAATTAACTTATTTGATTTATGTGAAATCTTACTTTTTTTCCTCACAGAAACTTCCTCATGCAAATTTTCAGCCTAACACGGGGTCTGTGAGCTCTTCATGGGATGCCAAACTACGGATTGCCAAGGAGGTGCAGATATCACTGGTCAACTGTCCTAACTACAATCCTCGCTCTTCTTTTAATGAGATACTCGGGAGACATTTCCAAACTCCAAGGTATGCACATGATCTACTTTAACCAATACTTGTGTAGCTCCTACTATTGTTTTGCCTGTTGGAAACAGCCACAGTCCATTAAGCCACAAATTGACTGAAAAAGACTTACATGAACTTCATGCATGTTGATACTTTCATAAACATTTTAATCCTGTTCATAGTCAAACTTGGTATATATTCTAATTACAAGATTGATATTCAAAGCATAATCTTTCATACATTATCTTCCATTAATCTGTTGTCTCCCATGAGTTCCATTTGTCTATTATCTACCATATTGGTTTTTTCATCTTTCAAATTTGCTAATTATGCATGTGACAATTCCATCGTAATGGTCTGTAAAGTATTATGGCTTCTAATATTATTTTTTTACACTTCTTCAGAACTGTAGCAGTTGGAGATGTGATTGCAGTTAGGAGTGAAGGCAAGTATACATTGTACAGTTTACCATGCTCATTCACTGTATTACAGTGTCAAATTGATAATTCAGTAAAGAGGATGTTTCATTTTCTATAAATTTATCCACCATTTTCCTAGTTTTATGACAGTGACATCTAATGTGGTTTAAAGATAAACACTGACACACTCTCAGTCCATTTGTGCGTAAAACAAATGTATTTATTTGAGGAAAAAGAGGTTGTCACATCAGGGGAGATAATTCACAGCTGTACCATCAGGGGAGATAATCTACATTATATGTACTGGGCTGAGACCACTTAAAGATTTACAATGGTGGCATTGTTAATGTAATTGCATCTCGTCGATTTCCTAATTAAGTCTAGACTTCCATATTTCGGCAAGAAGTACTTTAATTCAAGTGCTACAACCTGACAAACTTCTTGGCAGGGGTCGCCCCCTAGATTTTGAGTTCTGGGCACTCGTACAAATGTCATACTTTTGGCCTTTTTCTCTGCTTTCAGAAAGCAGAGCACGGGCATGCAAATAACCCCTCTTAGCAATACCCTATTAGGCCTTGAGTTAAAATCAAACTCACAGTGAAACCGAACACATATCATACTCCAATCATCTACTGCTGGCCTTCAATTATTCGTCACGATAGAGACAGGAAAAAATATTGAAAACAATTTACTTCTCTAGCAGAGGTTGCCTAAAGGGGTCAACGGATCAGGACTATTTGTTTCAGTGGTCTGATGCCTGTATATATGATGAAATTTAATTTTTAGCTGTAGCATCATGGAAGATAATTCACAGCTGTAGCATCAGGGGAGATAATTCACAGCTGTAGCATCAGGGGAGATAATTCACAAATGAGACTATGGAAATAATTTATAGCTGCACTGTCAAAGGAAAAAACTGACAACTGTAACAATAGGGAAGTTCATTCTGTGTTATTTCATACAAGAATTTTTAAGATCATGGTATAATAAAATATTGGAATTCGATCCAAAAATGCCCCAAAAAATGTATTCAGAGTGAACTCTTGTGGAGTTTGCCACTCTGGCAATGGCTATATGTGTTAGAAACTATATCAGCTACATACTACTGGCTTTCTTTTCAGATGACCCTGAATTTGTCCAAAGCCTGTCAGATGACACAGAAACAAGGCATCCAGTTATTTACTTCAAGGTCATCCACATAGAGCCAGAGATACAAGACAGTCCTGCTTTCATCGTGGAATATAAGACCACTACACTTATCCAGGTCAGGACCATGTTCACATTAAGAGAGACTAGATATAAATATAATACAGAGGTATAACAAAAGGTGATGATATGGTTCGAATAAAGGAAATTAATTTGTGTTTATAAAGTTAAAGTGTAATTCGATGTGTATCTACTTAAAAATCTTTTCAGTATATGAACTTATATGTACATGTATATTGGAATGTACATTTTCCATGGCTGCTTATCATAGCTTATCATTTTAGGTGGGCAGTCTACATAGTTACATACCAGTTAGAGCAGAGGCATACCTGTTACCTGGAGAACTGGTCTCTTATTGGGAGAAGTCGAGGTTGAATGGTTTACAGACTTACACAGATGAACTAGAGTCCATTATCCTACCTCACCTCACCTCGAGGTTAGACATTTTGAGGACTTATGGCTGCTCCAGTATGAGTATAATTGTTGCCCCATGAGATGAATGTTATGATATCATTTTGCCATTGATAGCTAGATATGCTCTCAGCTACAAAGAAGAGATTAATCGATAACAACAAATATATTTATAGACAGAGTTTGAATTCAGCATCTCTCACATCACTTCATTTAGAGAATATCTTGACATTATTATTGTATATTTCATCCTTTCATTCAACAGCATGACATCCTATGAAATGTTATGATGAAAGAATGAAAAGGGACGATAATATTTAAAAAAAATTGGCAAAAATGGGGAAACAAGTGATTCTGATTTCTCAGTATGTTTATCTCATTTTGATGATCGGTTTATATTTTGATATACATCTCAAAGTGAACAGAATTGCTATAAAAAAGAAAATCACTGTATAAAAGGCCAATAAAAAATATCTGTTTCCTGTTACCCGACCGAGTGTAACTAAATCTTGTGAGTCTAAAAAAATTCTTCAGCGGAATTCACGACCAAGACTGCGTTTACGACAACAACAATGACAACTGTAAAGCGGTGCACACTCTCTCTCAGTGTCTGTACCTGTTGCAGCATGGTAATCTTTTTGGGGAATAAAACTCCCACTTTCAGGTCAGGAATCGAGAAATCATCAATGTGATTATGCTTTAGTCGACCTGATCATCATTACCAGGACAATTTTAAACATATTCTCCATAAACTTAGGAAGAAATTTACTGATTTTATGGCTTCAAATGGCGTTTGCCGTCGAAGCAGTGGGTTGCGGTCACGACAAGTGCTTTCTGTTTGTAATGAAACCGAATTCAGTCAAAGTCTATTTCTGGTACAAAAAAGTCTAGTCAAAGTCTAGTCTGATACTAGGAAATTTCTGCCTGTTAAGAGAGGAAATTTGCTAAAAAATTTCTCTTTTTTTCTCATTTGGGCGCCCAAATTCATGGCACCCAAACCCGTTTTAACGGGCTCAAAATAATAATTTTTCTGAGTTTTTTTCTACAAATTGCGTGTTCAAATCCTTGTACAGTCTTGTCTTCTTTCTTATCTCAAATCTTGAATCTCTTCATTATGCTCAAATTAATTTCCTATTTCATTTTATGTTGTATATGATGTGAATGTCAATTATTTTCTTCATATTATTTTGCATGTCCTGTTTTTCAAGTTAAAATGATCTGCTTCTTGGTGGTAAAAGAAAACAGCAGTCAAACACATTCTTTATTGGCAATTCTTATTTCCATCATGTCAGTACAATGAGTAAAAATTAAGAAATAATTGCTTGTTTACTGCGGTAAAACAGGTGAGATAGATCGCCATGCAATAGGATTAAGTTTGGTCACGAATGCCGTAGGCCTAAGTGATCAAAAGTAAAGACTCTATCCTACTTGTTTTACCACAGTAAACAAGCAATTATTTCTATTCTACTGTACCCCAAAAGACAGAATTGTGGAGATTTTTCGTGGAAAGTAATATATTTTATCATGTAATTACACAAAAAATGCGTTCGTCCATTAATTAATCGAAGACACCTGCAAGTCACGTACCCGAAATCGACATGCAGGGGACAACTCCACAGTATGGCAGCTACAATCGAGAATATATATGCGCAGCATTGTACATAAGTCAGAAGTACTGGACATCAGAATAAAATAAAAATCCATTTTTTTTTTTTTTACCTACCTACTCTATTTTTTTCTGGAAACAGACATCTTTTTTTTTGCCTAAGTAAGGATTGGTATGGATGAATTAATAAAAAGAAAAAAAGGTAAATGATTTTAGTTCCATTTCTTCATGGGAACTATCAAGATATTTGGTACTTGAATAGTTCTTACTATGCTCCTGATTTTCCATAGCTGGACCATCCCATTTGAAATCATTCTGTCTTTGGTTGATTATTAGTTATTCCAAATGTTTCTTTTAGGGATTGCTCCAGCACAGAATTCCATCCAGCTATATTATTGAGCGGTCAGCCTGGATGTGGAAAATGGTCGGTCATCAAATCTGTGGCCAGAAAATTTGGACTGCATGTCACTAAGGTATGAAACCATTCTACATAGATTTAGAGAAATGTTCAGTGTACATAACGAATCAGTGCTGGATAAGCAATTTAAGTTCTACCATCCTCATTTCGCCTCACTCAATTCTATGTTGGCCATTTTTCAAATTGTAAGACAAACAGACATGCAGAATTCCTATCAGTTTTAATAAAGTGGCACATGCTCAGATATAAACTGCCTTTCATAAGTACCGGTTATTGCTTACATGTATAATAGCAGCTATGCCAGTTTGACTGAAATCAGAGATAGATATGGCAAGATATGCATCAAATTTTTGATCTTTTGCTTACTTTATACAGAAATGTTTCTATTTGGTTATTGTCATTAATAACTTGTCCCATACAATAGTTTCATATGAACGTACCTGTAGGTGAATTGTAACAGTGTCTGTGGAGAGACCCCTGCATCAACAGAGGCCAGATTAAAGAAGATATTTGATTCAGGTATAGCTGGATTTGTTTCTCATATTCTATGGTATCTAAAATATGCATGGAATTTTATTCCATGAAAGCAGAAAATCTTTGGGTACATGTGTTATATAGTTCATAATCAACAGATCGTCAATAAAAGTACATGTATCTGAATTTTGGGATGTTTGGGCTGACAACACTATTTTCTATCATAATTTTCATACAATTCAGACTACATGAAACATTTACCACATTTTTTTGGCATATGCCGCATAAAAACAAGTAATTTTGAGAGATTAATATATTTAGAGCATTTCCACAAAGTGGATGCTCTTATGTTTTCATGAGAAACGGCTCCGCCGCCGCTGCGACTTTAAATGTGAATACATGTATCTCTGAAACCATTAAATATTTTCGGGTCAAACTTTGTGTGTTATCTCATTAGGCCTGGGAAATTTGCCTGGTTGTGTTTCGATAGCTGATGCTCACCACTAGGTGGCATTGTAGTCGGAGCAAAGGTAAACCTTTCTGTGACGATTTCGTCTGAACAACTTGCTTGATTTCTATGAAATTTTGTTACAATGATCTTGAAGGATAGGCAATGTGCTGAAAAGATTGTGGTGTAGCTGGCATAATTATAAAGGCATGTTTTTTGCATTTCAAAAAAAGAAGTTTTTTGTGAAATAAAAATTCACCATTCGCTTGGAGAAAGATTTAAAGATTGTTCTATTCTATGTTGCCAAGCATAAATGTAGGATTGTCGACATGATAATTTTCTTTTGGTGCGAACCAAATTGCTATCTAAATGAAAAATCTCAATTATCTGACTTAACGTCAAAACCTCCATAACCATTATCATGATTAAAGTTTTTTCCATTGAACTTTTATGTACAATCTCCCTAGGGTTTTAGATTTCACCTGCTTGTTTTTCGTGGTATTTGGTTGTCACTAGGTGGCGCTATAGACATGAATGCAGGTAAACATGTGTAACATATCTTGTAAACAACATGTTTGATTTCCATGAAATTTGGTATAGTGATCTTGCGAGATAGGCAAAGAACTGACAAGATTTTGGTGGTGTTGGCGAAATCATGGAGGCGCGTTTTTGCATCTCAAAATAAGATTTTTTTCACAAAAATGGAAATTTACTTCTTTGAATCAGGGAAAAGTAATTTGAGTTTGCTGAACATGAATATAACATTCCCAGTGTTATAATTCACATCCCTTGTAAGCCAAATGGCCATTTTTTTGTAATACGTGAAATTCACATGACGGAGTCCAATATCTACATTCTCCAGGCCACATCTGAGGATTTTGATTCATCATGTAGTTTCGTGATATTGTTCATCATTGGGTGGCACTATAGACAGTAAACTTATATCGCACAATTTATTGGCATTTCATGAAGTTTATTGTCAGACAGACAAAGGATTTCAAAGGACTGAAAGGTTTTGTTGTTTTTTTTATTGAAATTGAAGGGCCACCTCCCATACGGATTTGCAGCCCATCAACATAATGCTTGATTTATATCTCATTATACATTCTTTTTTACAATTACTAATTTTATTAACATTATGATTTAAAAATGGATTGAAAGGACATTGGTGCTGTTAGCGCTGGCATATACATGTGGCATACAACATAGTCTGCTAAATATATCTAAATCTAGGCTACATCAACTCCTGCTTACACACATAACGAAAATGCATTCAGAGAAGATATTCTGCCATCAGTATTGTCAGTATGGAGAATTACAAGGATTAAAGCGAGCTTGAAGTCAGGCCATTTTGGTCAAATAGACATACTGTAACACTCATATTCTGCTTCACCTTTCAGGTCTCGTATTGTAGGCCTGTATGTTGATCATTCAGGTGATAAAACCTGTAATGTTTGACTTATTGCATAATGCAGTTATAAGTGGAATAGTAGAATGCTTGTATCAACAGAGTAAACACTTCATTCCAGAATCAGTGCTATTTCTCTCTCCATGACTGATATAATAATTTCATCCTGTTTCCAATTACATGTACATAGTCTCTGGGCTTCCAGATGTCTGGGGATGCATTCTGGTCAATTTTCAATGAATAAAATCACAAATTATCACTCAGTAAATGCTCATTTTGTTTGTTTCATGTGAAGGTCCCCATAATTTATTTGAAAATCGAGATGTGAAATTGCACATACCAAATTTTCATTTTTACAGCATAGTTACAAATGTTGATAATTATTTTTTTAGCTGAAAGAGTAGAAAGATTTTTGAAGTGGAACTTCTATATACCTGCTATATGGCACATCCCACATGGGAAATTTTTACATGTATATCTAATTGAAGTAATCCATTGGAGCCACTGATGATTTTCCAATAATAGAGAAGAAAAGCAACTCTGAGTAGGGATGACAATTTCATTCTGTATATTTCACTATTGGTTTTAGCATCTTCAGCAGTGAACAAAGTTACAAACAGCTCCATACGCATAGTATATATACAAGGCATAATGTGATCTTAGCCAATACACAATTATGGATAGATAAGTCAGTAAATTATGTCAGTCAGTTTGGACGGATATTAAAATGCTGTCATTTTCAGAAATTAACCTGACAGCGATCTACAAATGGTGTGATTCAGGTGATACAATACACACTGTAATTGTTGAACACAATACATAATCTGCTTATTTGGCAAGAACTAAGTAAACTGTACACAAATGAATAAAGTATGGTGATATAGTGGGTATTTACATTACGTTGAATATTTCTACATGTCATGAAGTTTGGATAAGGACTGTCATTTTAAGATAATATAGGTATAATTATCCACATCAGAATTGATGAAAACCTACAAATGTTGTAACTCGCATGTTTCATAATTATAGTATCTTCCCATGCGAGTTACAACATTTGTAGAGTGTGTATTGTATCACCTGAATCACACCATTTGTAGATCACTGTCAGGTTATCGCTTAACATTTAACAATTACTGAAAATGACAGCATTTTAATATCTGTCCAACCTGATATAATTTACTGGCTTACCTATTCATAAATGCGTATTGGCTAAGATCGCATTATGCCTTGTATATATACTGTGCGTATGGAGCTGTTTGTAACTTTGTTCACTGCTAAAGATGCTATAATTAATAGCGAAATATACAGAATAAAATTGTGATTCTTACTCGGAGTTGCTGTTCCTTGTAATTGAAGTAAAATGGTGTGTTCTTGTGCATTTTGACAGAATATTTAGACTTTGAAGATGATATGTAATGATGCCCCCAAATGAACTGAATTTTCCGTGTCATCTGTCTCTCTGTCTGCCCTTCTTTCTTGTCATACCACATACGGTAATTCCCCTAATAATTTGATCACCGGAAGTGCAGCAAAAATAGCTTATATCTGGGAATATCCTTGATGGCACCAGCTACAAAGGGTCACATTTTGTCATATATGGAACAGATATTGAACTGGTGAATAATTTCAAATTCCTTGGCATCCTGTTTAATGAATTGGACAAATCATATAGATTATATTTGCAGGAAGGTGTCAAGAAGCATAGGTGTAATTAATCACATAAAAAACTCTATAAACAAGAAAACACTTTACATATTATATTACTCTCTGATCTTTCCTTATTTAACATACGGAAATATTCTGTGGGGAAATACGTACTCAAGCCATCTAAATCCGTTGTTTCTATACAAAAGCGTGCTGTAAGGATTATATCACGTGATCATACACTTCCAATTTTCTTCTCGCTGCAAATTTTGCCACTTCTTCAACTGAACCAATATTCTTGCTTACGTCATGTCCACAAGTTTTTGTATAACCTTGACCAATTACCAAACATCTACCAGACCTACTTCACCAGGCAATATGCTATCCACCAACATCAAACAAGAACCCGTAACATCAATCTCTACAGACCATTTCACTATTCCAACTTATCTTATTACACTCTCGAGTGCTCAGGTCCTCGGGAATGGAACAAACTTCCCTCTTACTTGAAAGCAATTGATTCCTCGTCGCTCTTCAAGTCAAAGGTTAAATCCTATCTTCTTGAAAAATGTAGTCAATTTTGATGATCCTTCGTATTAAGCTGTGTACACATCGCATCGTTTTTTTGGCTCAACTCACCTATTACATTCGCTCAACCTATTTAGTTAAATATCTAGGGATAGAACAAGCCCATCTGGGCTTTATTCCCGCCATCCACATTTCTACAACTGTCAATCTCATCATATAAATAATATATATATTTGTTTTCTTCCCCTTATATGATTGACACTGAATATGTATTTCTGCATGGTTATTTGGTGAATAAAATCTAATCTAATCTAATCTATATGACTTTTCTTCAATTTGAATGAAGAATGGGAAGGTTACTTTTTCTCTGTGTTTGAATAACAGAGTTGAAAAGTGAACTTTCTGTGATTGAATTATTAGGGGAATTACCATATGCAGCTGGTGATGGATCAGAGGCCTAATGAAATTGACTGACCTTCACCCGTTTTATCGAGGTCAAATTGATAGGCGTGAAGATAGGCTCTCCACATTTATAATACTTGTGCAATTGGTGACTGACTAGAAGCCTATCCCAGTTGACTGAATCTATTTTCTCAGGTTATATACTGTATTTTATGATATAACATGAAATATAGCTAGGCATTCTAAATTGATACCACATATGCAACTGATGATGGACCTGAGGTCTATGAATATGACTGACATTGACCTATTTTCTCAAGGTCAAAAACTGTATGTTAAGTCACATGTTAACTGCCAACATACACTTCAAATCTAACATTGTCATTATTCTGTTGTGGCTGTGGTTTTTCTTCCGGAACAATTTAGCGAATTTTGCATGTGTTCCAACAGCCTCATGCTTCAACAGTAACTTAAACCATGCTGTATCGGCTGAGCTGTTGAAACACCCTCCATTTCTAGCTCTGACATACTGCATCACTGTCGAAATATGGGTACCAAGACAGAGTGCTAGATCACACAGCCAGTGAAGGTTCCCGATTTACACATGTACATTGAATGTCGTTATTGCCTAAGTAGTATTAGCAGCATTTTACAACAACAACAATTCGCTGACTTACAGTGAAAAATTATAGTGAAAGGTATCTGTTTTTTGTTGTTTGGCTCTTTTATTTGCTGGCATTGTTTGAGATAGAATACAACAGCCTAATTCATACAATCAGGAATAAAAAGGGGGTTAAAATCTTTATGTTCAAACTTTCGTAGGAAATATAGAAGTGACAATTTGAAATTTTATTTTTATTCGAAGTCGGTGGGCCCATGGAACGCAAAATAAAGTTGGTGTTGCCTCACACTGGGTTTCGACCATTGATGAAGAAATCCCTTCTCAGAGGCACTTCTACCAGGGATGATTCCTGATTGCTTATCCTCCAGGGGTATGTGCCCCATCCTCTGCCCCATCCTAAAAACAATTGCCACCCCTACATGTAGTAGGGGGTGTGCCCAAATTGGGGAGATCTAAAGCCATGTGAGTACCAAATTATGTGTTACATAATTATCTGGGGAAATGCTCTTCGCCCGTGTTTCATACGAGCTTTCATTATATCATATCATCCAGTGAATCGATGTATTGACAATTGTCTTATCCATGTAAGTTCACCAGTTATCATACACTATTGTGGTCTGTGTTTTCAGGTGTGACATTTTCCCCGTGTATTTTAATGCTCCAACACATCCACGTTATTGGCAAGGATAGAGATGGTAATGTGGAAGGTTTGTACTCTAATTATTGACTTTGACTTTTACACTATTTCGATTGTGCAGGCATAGCCTTTGTTCTCTCTCTAGGTACACTAGGTACATTTGCCCCATTTCTGGTAAAATATTCTTCTTTGTTAGTTTGTCAAACACCTGTTGATCATGTCTATGAGAGGTTATTTTTTTATTTTTTTCCATTTTCCTTAGTTTTATGCATTTGAAATTTCAAGATTTTAATATGTGTACAAATATCTTCAAATAAGTTGGACTGTTTTATCATTATCCAGATGCCAGAGTTGCAAAGAATTTCCAGGAGAGTGTTTATTCCCTGTTATCCAGTGAACACCCAGTTATCCTGGTGGGAACTACAGCTTCTCCTCAGTCCATCTCACATGATATCAGGGACAGCTTCCTACATCATGTCACCATGGAGGTATGGGGATATTATCATAGAAGGCCCAACATCATAACATACCATAGTCCTTTGATTTACTAGGCTAAATTTTTGAAACTTGGATATTTTATCTGGATTTCTTATCAAGCAGACACCGATCAGTTAGTGACACACACATGAGTAAATAAATTATATCGTTTGACAAATCACTTTCATTTTTCTTCCAATTCTTGTCAAATTTAGGAAGATATATGGACAAAAAATAGTGCCTTTAAGGCATTAATTGCTCACCATAAATACTCCTAATATTTCAACTAAACTATTAACATTCTGTCATCCCCAGATTTGATCACTCACTCTAATAAATTTGATCACCTCCTTAATAATTTGATCACCTCCTTAATATAGGAGAAATGAACTAGATCTGGTTCTGCTTTTGTCTCATTTTGTCAACATTCCAATCTAATACTTTCAATTTTATTGCCCCAATATTTTGGGGTGAGAAAATGCACTTCCCATGATTGAATTTTTACAGTAATCCCTCTAATAATTCAGTCTCCATATCAATGTTCAATCACCCCTAATTATGGGGACAACATTCAAACAGTGGTTCTAATAAATTTGATTACCGGTACCATCAGAAATCATTGAAATAACAAAGAAATAATGGATTATATGCATGATTTGGTCAACTTTCTGTTATGATAAATTTGATCACCCCCAGATTGTATGGTGGGAAATTTCACTTCCTGTGATTGAATATTAGAGGTTTTCCATGGCTAGATGGACTGTGCAGTGTAGTTTTGTTCTGTTTAGTCATGTTCTGTTCAGTGTAGTCCAGTTCAGTGTAGTTCTGTTCAGTGTAGTCCTGTTTATTGTAGTCCTGTTTATTGTAGTCCTGTTCTGTTTAGTGTAGTCTTGTTCTGTTCAGTGTAGTCCTGTTCAGCGGAGTCCTGTTCAGTGTAATCCTGTTCAGATTAGTCCTGTTCTGATCAGTGTAGTCCTGTTCTATTTAGTGTAGTCTTGTTCTGTTCAGTGTAGTCCTGTTCAGTGTAATCCTGTTCATATTAGTCCTGTTCTGATCAGTGTAGTCTGTTAAGTGGAGTCATGTTCTGTTCTGGGTAGTCCTGTTCAGTGTAGTCCGGTTCAGAATTAGTGTAGTCCTGTTCAGTGTAGTCCTGTTCAGTGGAGTTTAGTCCTGTCCTGTTCTGTTCAGTGTTGCCCAGTCCTGTCCTGTTCTGTTCAGCATTATCCTGTTCTATGTAGTCCTGGTCTGTTCAATGTTGTCCTGTTCAGTGTAGTCCTGTTCTGTTCAGTGTTGTCCTGTTCTGTTTAGTGTAGTCCTGTTCTGTTCAGTGTTGCCCTGTTCTGTTCAGTGTAGTCCTGTTCGGTGTTGTCCTGTTCAGTATAGATCTGTTCTGTGTAGTCCTATTCAGTGTTGTCCTGTTCTGGGTAGTTCTGGTAACAGTGTTGTCCTGTTTCGTGTATTCCTGTTCAGTGTTGTCCTTTTCAGTTGTGTTCTGTTCTGTTCAGTGTTGTTGTGTTCCGTTTAGTGTAGTCCTGTTTAGTGTGGCCCTATTCAGTGTAGTCCTGTTCTGTGTATCCCTGGTCTGTTCCATGTTGTCCTGTTCTGTGTTGTCCTGCTCTGTTTAGTGTAGTCCTGTTCTATGTTGATCTGTTCAGTGCAGTCCTATTCAGTGTTGTCCTGTTTTGTGTGGTCCTGTTAAGTGTTGTCCTGTTCAATGTAGTCCTGTTCAGTGTAGTCCTGTTCAGTGTTGGTCTGTTCAGTGTTGCCCTGTTCAGTGTGGTCCTGCTCATTGGAGTCCTGTTCAGTGTTCTGTTCTGTTTAGTGTAGTCATGTTCACTGTTTTCCTGTTTAGTGTAGTCCTGTTCAGTGTAGTCATGTTCAGTGTAGTCCTGTTCAGTGTAGTCCTGTGCTCCTCACAAGTGAATGTCGCTGTGTATTGGAAGTTGTAGACATAAGTATGCCAGGTAAAACATCATCCAGAATTCTTTTCATTTCTTTCTACTTTCCGGCAAATGTTTTTGTTCAGGTACCAGCAGAATCTGAGAGAGCAGAGATGTTACAAGGCCTCCTGGTGGACACCAAGTACTCCTCAGATGTTGACATAGCTTATATTGCACAGAGAACAGCTGTGGGTTTGAAATTTACTTTTAAAAGTTGGAGACTAGACTTCATTAATATGCATTTATGGTAAATGGTAAATCTGGATAAGCTTTTATTTCCATAATATTTTTAGGAAAGACGGTCAATGAGTATAATAATGTATTCTGTTTTATAGTTATGATGCAATCACACAGCAATGTAATATTCAAGCTGAAAACTAATTATTCTTGTATAATACTGTTTTCATCACCTCAAGGTGAAAACTGATTTCATGGCATCGGTCTCTCAATATAGTGACATAATAAACTGTTGATAGAGGGACTGTTGTCAGCATGACTCACCTAGAGTCTGGTCTCTATTTCATCTGCCCTACTTAACTAGGGACAAGTGTACAAATTTATGAACTATTATTTTCTCAGGGGTTCGTGCTTGGAGACTTTGTATCACTTCTGTCCCATGTGAAGAAAATTTCCATTCAAAGAATATGTGTACAATGGTAAAGGTCTTCATTTACACTCACACTCAGATGAAAAGACCATGCATGCACATGAGATCAGTAGCACTGTATTAGTAGAACACGTCTTCTTCATAGAAGTATACTACATGCATCTGGTTACCAGAGTAGTGAATAACTACCAACTGTCTACTCCTGAGACAGTATCATCATGCAGAAGATATGGTCTCCACCATGATACCTTTCCACTGTGTGCATAGTCTTTTCACCTTTGGGGAACTTTGGTGTGTATCTTGTTCAACTCGTAGTTCAATACAATTTAGTTGCTGATCTTGTGGAGAATTTATTTTTGACACATTAATTCACTTGTCAATTTTTCTGAAATTAACACTTTCATAGATATACAGATATTTATTTTCTTTACTTATATTCATAATTTACATGCTTATCGTCATGTTGTTGTGTGGATGTTGTTACACACATACAGAACACTAAATTTCACATGTTGTATGAAAAGCTGGGTCTATGTAGGCAATATATAAATGATACTGTCAATACACAATTGATACTTGTAGTGGTGTCTCATCAGGGGGATGGGAGGAGGATGATTTGAGATCAGCAGGAGTGGTGGTACAACATACAGACTTTGTACAGGCCCTAGATGTCTTGCAGAGTGCTCATTCAGACTCTATAGGTGCTCCCAAGGTGAGAGGTCCTTCTTCAGACTGGCATCATTCCTACCATGATCGATTATCCAGCATTCTATAACCGAGAAAAATGCTTCTCTGAAATGGGGATAAAAACTGTTGTTTTTGCTGTACTCTCTCTACTGTTTTAATGTAAGAGCAGCAGTTTCCATAGTGGTCAAGGATGCTGATGGAATGTATGTATGTAGCCAATCTCAGTGAACTCAGATATAATATCACGGAATATTATATCTGAATTCAGCCCTATATAAATCCCGTGCGAGTTGAAACTACTATTGTTAGCCAATCAGATGGATAGCTTGTTGTAACTATTTCAAAATCACGCCCACAGTAATTACACACGGTAGCTCGTGGTCTAATATATAAACATTATCCCGAAACAGTTTCCAAATATGGCATCATTTCCAGACAGGGTCCGTAAACATCAAAGAGTTTACTCCCGCCGAAAAGTCTGGCTTTGTTAGGGGTAGAAAATATCAAAAGATTGTGCCGTTTGGAGATGTTAATCTCCTTGAAGTAAACGTCAATCATTGTCAGAGTGAAAAGGTTGAAATGGTCGTGATTGGCTTATTATGAAATGTCGTAGAATATCGGCGAACATTTCGCACGAAGTTTTCATAGCATTACGTCTAGATGGTATTCCCCTGATTTACCATCTTGGTTTACCTAGATTGTGTATGTAGCATGCTAAGTAGACATTGGTCAGTCATATTGCACAAAACAAGCTCGATACATTCATACATCTAAGATCATGCAGATTTAGTATGAGAAGACAAGTTACTGTGGAATGGATTTTTCCACTCTCCAAAAATAAAACTCCTGTGTCTATACATTGATTCAACTGGTGATTGGAATTATTTGGGATTTTTTGGCTGATATCTCTTGATTGGTGTGTTAAAGATTCCCAGCGTGACATGGGATGATGTTGGAGGGCTGGCGGACGTCAAAGAGGAAATCCTTGACACCATTCAGCTACCCCTACGACATCCCGAATTATTGGCAGCTGGTCTTAGACGATCAGGTAAGATAACTGATGTGAGAACATGGCTGCCCAAGTATTTATAATATAAATGGCCAACTACCCAGAGGTATCATAATGTATCAAAACAGTTACGGAATGAAATTTGTACTTTTCATAAATATCTGTTCTGACAAACTTTGAGATTAGTACTCCAAATGAATATTCTTCTTTCTCGAAACTGAAGACCCACTTACAGCGTCTCTCGTCCTTACAGCGTCTCAGCGCATGACATCAACTCACACAGAAAAGTGAGATCATGTTATTATTGGTAATTTGTAATATTGTTAAAAATACCAAAATTGGTTATTCTGATTCATCATACATGTAATGTAGTCACATTATATTCTGTAATTCCCAATACCAAACATACCATTACAAGAAATATTACACTTTCTGCAATAGACAATTATATTGAGGTGATATCACACAATCGCAAGGCTATAGCATGCATGGTGATTTACTGAATTACTTTTAATCATGCAGGTGTGATGTTATATGGCCCACCAGGTTCTGGGAAGACCTTGTTAGCCAAGGCTGTGGCTACAGAATGTTCCCTCAACTTCCTCAGGTAGTCATTATAACCCAACTACATTGTACTACTCTCTTTTGAACTGAGAATAGCAAAAATATGGATGATTAATCAAAAAATATAAAATAATGCCTTTCATAACACTTCCTAAATAGCAGTGTAATCAAAACTACCTAATGAATTAAGCTGGACCACTTCACTCAAATTGCAAGAGCATGGTGATCAAAGCAGAAAGAAATACATCTTAATAGATAAATCATATTACATACTGATTGGGGTAGTTTTCTGTGGGTAGTATTTGTGGGCATTTGATAAAATTCTTCGAAGCGAGGGAGGGAATAACTTCTGTGAGAGTGCCGATTCACATTTGAGTACATATTCACGATCTTGTCATTGCTTGCACCTGGTCAATAGTGGATAATTAAGGTGAATGTACTTTACTTATTTGTATATGACACCTCATGAGGGGTAGTCATCATTACCCCAATAATTATTTTACGTGGATATGTATGTTTATATCGTTAGTGTGAAAGGACCAGAACTGATCAACAAGTATGTGGGACAAAGTGAAGAAAACGTCAGAGAAGGTAAACTGTTCTCAAAGACTGTAATTCTATACCCTCTCACAAAATGAATCAAGATTTATATTAATGAATTGTAGCAGAATTGTTATTGAAAGGCAGAAGAAATATCCTTTCGATATATGGTCAAAGTATAATAAAAAATTGAAATGAATCAAAGGAAAAAAATGATAGTTCTTTCATTTAGATGGTTTAGGTAGATTTGATAAACTGCCTATCACTTTGAGAATGATACTTCCTGAATTCCTGTTGATTCTCTCCAATAAAATGAAGAGTATGGATTGTGTTGTTGTTGATTGCAGTGTTTAGCAGGGCCCGTGATGCCAGTCCATGTGTGATATTTTTTGATGAGTTGGACAGTCTAGCCCCAAATCGTGGTCGGAGTGGAGACTCGGGCGGTGTCATGGACAGGTATGTTAATTAAATTAGACTTTAATTCCAACACTTTATTGTCAAAGAACCTCTGGCTACTGTCCATGATCAGAAGTATCGTAACTTTCATCAGGCTTCTGCAAAGTTTAAATATATAATCTCAAATTTAACTCATCCATGAATACATCATGGAATGGGGAAAATTCAATGTTGTTTTGTACTACAGTGTAGCCTCACTCTAGCACTGATTCTTATATAAAGCCAGTGATGTGATGCCCCCCAAATTAATAAACGCACATTGCTGCAGGGTTGTGTCTCAGTTGTTGGCAGAGTTGGATGGTCTTCACAAGTCCACAGATGTGTTTGTTATAGGAGCCACAAACAGACCTGATCTCCTTGACCCCGCTCTACTACGTCCTGGCAGGTCAGTCTCATATTTTTCATACCATGCACTTTTCAATGACAAACTATTGATTTCTATTGATTAGTACTTGTAGATAAACATTTTGCTTGATCAAATTTTGTTTAGATGTTAACTATAATATAGACGTTAACAAGTCTGAGTCAAGTTTGATGTATGATGTTGCTACCGTCTCCATAGACACTCCAGGTCATGGTAAGAATAGGTCTCAGCTCCTCAGAGAACTTGTCGTAAGAGGCAACTAACTGGGGCACCTGTGGGGATCCCGAGTGTGAAAAGGTATAGGACCCCACCCGTGTGGTTTCCGGGTGTGAAAAGGAATAGGAACCAACGTTGTGATATGACTGAAATACTATTGAAAGCAACGTTAAATCATATTCACTCACTCCCTTCTCCATAGAACTGTCACCACAAAATTATTGTCAAACCCTATTATTTCACACTCATTGTTAGCAGTAGACTCAATATTTCAGTGCAGAGAAGATAATCATATACTATTATGGGAAGGATTGAGAGGAAATTTCTTGTGTATTATTGACATTGAAAAAAGTCGTTGTTTTCCAGGTTTGACAAGCCCTTATATCTGGGAGTGAGTGAGGATAGATCATCACAGCTGAAAATACTGAAGGCTCTCACCAGAAAGTATGTATGTAGTTGGTTATGGTTATTCTTTGAATGTTTGATCATTATCCTAACCTGACTTTCATCCTACCCATACCAAGCTCATATCATTGGTTCCCATAGTGGTAATTAATCATGTTAATGAAGCCTGTCTTTGATATAGATAATCTCTGTCCTCTCAAGACTGGTTGCAATATTTGGCTGCATGAGCAAAGGTCATTGGTTAACTTCATGATGGCCGTCCTTCCATAACTCTTAAGCTTGCCCATACGATATCTTGAGTTATGCTCCTCTAATCTTGAAAATTTACAGGCTTGCTGTCCGTGTCGTCACGAAGAAGCCTATTGATTTTGGGTCGATAGGTCAAAGGTCAGTCTCACGGTACACGAAAAATCATTTTGAAGTATGGTGTAGTGATTATTAGTTCACAGAAGTGTTGACCATGTGACTGAAGAAAGGTCAAATTATATTGGCGTATAATGGTCAAAGGTCAACTTCATGATGGCCATCCTTTCCTGGTGCTTAAACTGCTGAAACTCGGGATGATATGTCGAGTTCCACTACCTCGATCTTCTTTGAAAATTTGAAGGTGTGTTGTGTGTGTTTGACCTGAAGAATCCTACTGATTTGGGAGCAAAAGCTCATGGTCACAGTACACCAAATATCATATTTTGAGGCATGCTGTATTGGTCTTGACAGTTCTCAGAAATGTGGACCATGTGACTGCAACGAGGTAAAATTATTTGGGGTTAAAGGCCAACTTCACAACCATCATAAAATACAATCCAGCTCATACTGCGCACATAGTGGATGCACATGGTGGGGCATATGTGTTCCTGAAGACACGGTCTAGTTTTCAATTATCAAGTCCTGGATGTTGCACGATGAAGCAGTTTGAATGTACAAATATATTAATTTCTGCCTCACACACAGGTTCAGTCTGAGCGATGATGTTGACCTTGAAGCTGTGGCGGAACAATGCCCCTTGACCTTGACTGGTGCAGACTTTTACGCTTTGTGTTCAGATGCGATGCTTAATTCCATGAAATCCAAAATTGACCTTCTGGACATGGGTAAGTCCTCCCTTGTCAGCTTCAGTAGCAATTGGATAAGGATGAGGTTAGGATTGCTGTCTATTCTCTGCATAAACACCCAGAATACATATCATCAGCTTCATCAATCAGCATCATGTGTGCTATGGTTTCCACTTTCGAGTACCAAACCAGCGGCAGATCTAGATTATTATTGGGTTTGTCAGTAAAAATTTAACTTGGAAAAGGCAATGATTGATATTCCATGTTAAATCTGGATACAATGTGGTCGGTAATTGCAAACACTATCCAGCACATAGTTCTTTTCATGACAATTGTCTTCGGCTTTGAAGTATGTGTTTGGTGAAATTTCACCGCCAGTTTCTTTCTCCTGAAATTAATTAATATAACAAATCATTACTTTTATGCGAGTAATATATGCAGCACTTCACATTCTACCCTCATGTTGAACTTAGAATTATGTGCAAAGAAACTGCATAATTTGGATATTAACAGAAAGTCAGTCAACTCCTATCTCTAGTTTGGTAATACTGAAGGCTGTTCCAGAAAATGTTAGATGGGGTGGTGGGGTTGGGGAGGACTCCTTTTTCTGACGCCAACCACCCATATGCCATATATCCTATCTCCCTAATGTTGAATGACTATATACCACCCACCACACATTTTGCATAGAACTGAAAAAATCTTCTCTTCCCCCCCAAATCCCATGAACTTTATAATTGAACAGGCCTGATGATAATACTCTATACTAATAATACTATTAATTTCTTTCACAGCTATATCAATATGTGCACATGTCAAACATGATCATGTATATTAGACTGGATTATGGTTTATTGATTGTCCTTTGTAGAAGAAGTCTTGGGGAGAAATAAGATAATATATATTTGTACTTTCTGTGTTACAGGAATGCCAGTTGATCAGAGTACAGTGACTGTGGCACAGGAGGATTTCCTCTCGGCATCACGCTCACTTATGCCTTCAGTCTCGGAGGCAGAGCTTGAGCGTTACAAACAACTGAAGTCATCCTTGACAGGCAAAGGCTGATTGTCTACAAGTGCAACAACATGTATCACGGATATCCCAATCAATGCAGAGTTCAGAAATCACGGATATCCCAATCAATGCAGAGTAATCACGGATATTCCAATCAATGCAGAGTGCAGAAATCACGGATATCCCAATGAATGCAGAGCTCAGAAATCACTTATGTTTCAATCAATGCAGAGTTCATATATCATGGATATCTCAATCAATGTAGAGTTCAGATATCTCAATCAATGGAGAGCTCAGAAATCGTAGATTCCCATTCAGTCCCGAGCTTCGATGTCATGGATAGCTCCATCAATGTAGAGTTCAGAGATCTCAATCAATGCAGAGCTCTGAAATCATGGCTATCCCAATCAATGCAGAGTTCAGATATCATGGATATTCCAATTGATGTAGTGTTCAGATATCCCAATCATTGCAGAGCTTTGAAATCATGGATATCCCAATCAATGTAGAGTTCAGATATCATGGATATTCCAATCAATGTAGAGTTCAGAGATCTCAATCAATGCAGAGCTCAGAAATCATAGATATCCCAATCAGTGCTGAGTTTTGAGGTCTCCATCAATGCAGAGCTCAGAAATCATAGATATCCCAATCAGTGCCAAGTTTTGATGTCATGGATATCCCAATTAATATAGACCGGAGTTCAGATATCTCGATCAATGCAGAGCTCAGAAATCGTAGATATCCCAATCAGTGCCGAGTTTCAATGTCATCCCAATCAATGTAGAGTTCAGATATCTCAATTAATGCAGAGTTCAGATATTCCAATCAATGTAGATTTCAGGTATCATGGATATCCCAATCAATGTAAAGTTCAGAGATCTCAATCAATGCAGAGCTCAGAAATCATAGATATCCCAATCAGTGCAGAGTTTCGATGTCATGGATATCCTAATCAATAGAGTTCAGATATCTCAATCAATGCAGAGCTCAGATATCCCAGTCAGTGCCGAGTTTCGATGTCATAGATATTCCAATCAATGTAGAGTTCAGATATCATGGATATCCCAATCATTTTAGATTTCAGATATCTCAATCAATTCAGAGTTCAGATATTACAGATATGCCAATCAGTGCCGAGTTTCGAGGTCATGGATTTTCCAATCAATATAGAGTTCAGATATCCAACCACTGCAGAGCTCAGAAAACATTGAGGTCTCAATCAATGCAGAGTTCAGAGTCGCAAGAAGTTGTCACTTTACAGACGAATCTAGGAGATTATGTCACTGATTTCTTAAAGGAATAGACAACCTTTGATAAACGTATATTGCAAATGAAAGAACAATTCCAGGAGTGTCCAAAACCATTTTTATTTCAATTTTGCATTTTTTTCCAACCGAGTAAGAAGCCGTTAATGATAAATTCTGTGGCTTGTAAGGCCGCCGCCATTACGGCAAGTTTAGTGACGTCACTGGGCCACAGAACACTGCAGTGAACTGGGAGGACACACACAGTTTGCCTTGCACTGGAATAATCGCAGCCCGATAGGCCAGCAGTTGTGGCTATACATTCTTGTATTCTGTAACATGTAAATACCGGCTGATGTTTGTACAATAACAATGATCTTATCCATGTTGTTGAGAAATCGGGTTTGATCTGTCGGCCAGTCTAGACTGTCTAAGTGTAAAAAAAAACAGTATCAAGTTGCCTGATAAAATATATGCTTTCGTTATTTTCCAATACTTTTCAGCTGATGACTACGCCAACATGCGTCAACATAATTAGGCAGTAAAACTCACTGAGATTGTTTAATGTACCCGAGAATGAGAATAATTCTGATTTCTGTTTTACCAATTCAAAGAATCGAGCCTCAACAAAGACCGGCACGGGAAAACGAAACTAAATCTGCCTCAGCTGGAGGGCCATTTCTCCTGGGAAAGATTGTCCGGAGATTTTTCTCACCGTTGAACTGTTGCCGAAAGAAACTGTTCAGCATGACACGGCCGTTAAACACCCACCCAAATATCTAGCGTGCGAGAAAATTTACCTGAGAAAGTTTATGGAATAAATCCTTGTCAGCTAATGTCAGCACTTGCACATGTGCTCGTCTGATCGTTTCCTAACAGGACATCTTACAGCAGAGCCGACTAAACGAAATCGGCGACCCGGCCGGCTTTTACGGTACATGCATCCTCGACCGATTCCTACGGTAGATCGTCTTCAATGGGCTCGAACACGCCTGACACTTCTTGTATCCCTCGACACTGCTCCCAAGCAGCGTAGATGAAAGCACGGTTTGGCCCAGCCAGCCATTGTCATCAGTCAGGTTGAAACTCCCGGAAATGCAAGGCGTCGGACCCTTGGAAAAAGTTGAAAATCACTTGCTGCCATGTTTGCTGTCTTACAGCAGAGAGGCCCAATGACGTCATGAGCTAGTTGTCACGTGGATATCACTCTGCCGCTCATTGGTTAGACCATAAGGATGGCATAAAGATGGTGGCTCCCTTCATTCAACACATCTGGTCATTTTCCCAATGTTTGGAAGTATTTTTCTTCGTTAGAAAGAATCTCAAAAATAGGAAAAAAATATTTTTGGGCTCTGTTTGGATTGTTCTTTCAGTCGCAGTTTACGTTTGCCAAATGTTGTCTATTCCTTTAATCAAATAGCCCTGGGAAAAAAACCCTCCTGATATCCTCATCAGAAAGAAAGGTCTCAAAAATCTCAATTGAACAGAATATCACAGATTCTAAAACATCTCGTTCCTACCCGATTCAGGGCTGATAACATAAGTATACTCTCTGAAGTATGTCAATGATAAATATATCTGAGCCGATGTTGAAAGATTTCATTCAGGATTGTTATTGATACATACATGTCTATGGATGTAGCCAGGATTTTCTGATGGAAAGGGGGATGGGAGGGTTAGAAAATTAGAAATTCAGGCTTTACAACATTTTCTTGGTCGAGTATTATTTCATAGCGACTTTTGTACTTCAGCTGTGGAAAATGCCCATCAGATATTACTGTGAAATACACAAGTTTATACAGTGTATACAATATGTGCTTCTGTATATTTAGAACACTGTAATGCATCAATTTATTGTTTCCCTTTGTAAGGTGTGCTAATTTTAAATTTAATTGTGTATGTGTGTTGATTTTGAATTAGATTCAACCATGTTGATACATTTCTGTAGTATTTCTGTTTCATATTATTTTGTTTTAGAGAGTACAATTACTAATTACCTCAGTAATACAGCAGAAATCAGGCCTTGATTTACGGGAATTCAAAGAGACTCGTGCAATCCAGTGGCACAGGAATCCAAAGCTATCATTTCTATACAGAATCTGTTGGCTAATTCCCATGAATTATTTGATAGAGTGGCAATGGAAGTCAAATTTCCATGGAAAAGCAAGCCCTGAAATGATACATGGATTCCTGTTGCTTCAATGCATTTTGCTGAGAAGCAACAGAAACTTAATGTGATATCTAGCACTGTAATATCACTTGTCTTTATTGCACCATGTAAGCGTCCTGCACCATGTAAGCGTGCTGTCTTCAGTGTTTTATAGGGTGGATGGAGGGTGTCTGGTTCCATGCTGCTTCAAAGATATGGCTGAAATATTGTTGAAAGAGACGTTAAACTCTATTCACTCACTTGTGTTTCAAGCATAATGTATTGTCTACAATGCAAGAAAAATGTTTAATGCAGCTTATTTTGTTTTATATTTATACGGACCTTGTCAATTGTTTTGTGCCATATTCCCCATCTGAGAAAATATTATATTCCGTGCCATTATTTGTCATTCCTAACTTGCATTCTTTTTGAAAGTTGGAAATTGTGTTTTCACGTAAGTTAACCATACAATGGCCTGTTCTACCAGACCTGTTAATGCAGTGATTTGGCATCAGTCATTGGGGAGTTATACCTGGATTACCAGACAGATATTACAACTTAATCAGGGAGTTTTGTTATTACCATGATTACAGAGGTCTTGCACCAAATCAGTCACAATTGATCAGAGAGTGCACGATGCAACATTTCAATATGCAGAAATGAGCAGTGGTTATTTATATGTGGATTGATGTTCTAGAAGTATTTACAATGTTACATGTATATGCCTATGATATTCAGAGGGACAGGATTTATCTTTGAAAGGTCGTGGTCATCAGGTCGGGGAAATGTGCCTCTCCAATTTTGTAGGTAAAAAAAGTCGTTTTTCTTGAATAACAAAATGGCACTAAAATTGATATATAGTTACATATGTTAACACATTTTGCCATTGATAGGATTTATAGTTAACTTGTTCGAACGTGTTGAAATGACAAATTTATTTCCCAAACCTACACCTGCTTTGCTATATGCCTTAATTCCGCCAGGAATATACCATACAAACGTTAAAACGGAAGTTTAAAACAAAAGTAATCTCCCCCTGGGGAGTTACCTCCCCGGGGAGTTATCTCCCTTTGGGGAGCTCTCTCATCTCAGACAGGATATATAAGGCCAGCTCCCAGTATACACTTCCTCTTTTCTCGTTTGTAACCTCCAGTGGTTACATCAGGGAGTTCCATACAGCTAGTTGTTGTTGTTAAATTTGTACTCTATTTACGGAAAAGTTTTTCTTGAATATTATGTCTGAGTATTCTATCCCAGTTGTCTTGCCGTTCGTGTGGGCGAGTTTCGACACGCTTAGACGCCCACACACGTTGTTTCGCGTGTAAAGATAAATTATGCTATCGAAATAACACATGTGTGAATTTTTGGGATTCATGTACTTGGAAAGATATATGCTTAAGCATGTAGGTCTTACCTACTGCAGGCTACTGAAAACCTCGATCTATCGGAGGTCGATAGACGCGTTTTTGAAATTGCCTTAGTGAAAGACATCAAAATTATAGAGGTCCCGTTTTGGATTTGTCTCCTAAATTGAAAAGTCCGGCACCTTCTTCCGTGTCTGGTAATATTCCCCCTAGTGGTACCGTTCCTACAGGAAGATAACCAGAGTGTACTTGAAAGTCTAGCCTTCTCTGGTATAGCATTGTCTGGGAAACCGGTTTCTTTGTTCAGACAGACAAAGGCCAGGTCGCGGCTGTCGGAACACTCCATTGTCTCCGACGGACAAAAGAATTTGTTCTCACCGCGTGTAGTTCACCGACTCCTCTGTCATTTGGTCTTTCTCCGGCTGATTCTTACAATAGGAATAAAAATCGTTCTGTATCTACCTTTACGATTTAAATCTTCCTCTGCTAGTTTGTCTAAAAAGAAAACTGCCTCTCATTCTATGGAAGGGCGTGCGAACTCGACTGTAATTGTTCGGTTTACGGATTTACAACCTCCACTTTCGGCGTATGTTGACACGTCACGTCGTCGTTTCCGTGTTTCTGATCGTCGCTCTTGTTTCATCGCAACGCCGTTCTCGTTCTCGTTCCAGACAGTTCATTCAGGAGGTTATTTTTATTACGTTTGAACTGTACGAAATTGAACAAAGATTTTTCTTCACGGAATAAAAATGCTTCAACGTATTATAATCTTCGGAGAATTACAAGTTCTGCAGACCGTCATTTTTCGTTGTGTTGTTGTTGTTGTTCTTGTGTTCCGGATTTTCCCCAGTTTTTGGTAGTTTTTCTTCTATGCATTCAGTTCATTGCTCCTACCAAAATTTAGTCTCTTGTTTTATCAAATGTTACTCTGTTTATTTGATATCATGTGATCAAGAGAGAACTTGCAGAGTTTTTTCTCTGTCTTTGATTTTACGTGTGTTGTTGTTGTTGCGTTTGTCTTCGTCATCACAAGTCAAAGCTATACACTACGGCTCTTAGTTACATTTTAAGGAGCTACATTATTACTCTCTTTGTGTAATCAAGGGTGTGTTGAATAACAAAAGAGATCACGAGATCTTTATTAAGAAAAATGTGCTATTCTTTGGAATACATTTTTCTGCTAGTAAATATTGCATTGTGATATTTTTATTTTTCACAACCAAATTTTCCCATCGGTATATTGATTTAGACGTACAATTCAAATTGGGTTGAGCTTTATTTTAATTTTCTTCTTTCTGAGAAATTATTATTATTAGCTTGAGTGAGTTTATTTTTCCGAGAAATCTTTAGGATTGTTCTTTACCCTGTCTGTGTCGGGTTCAGCCTGAAGTTTCTCAATCATCTGCTTGGGACAGCATAAGTTTGTTCCATCGGGCGGTCTTCTTGTTCTTCGTAAGTTACTTGCGTCCGAGTATGTTTACCGGTTACAGCCTTGTAAGAAGATTCACAGACTGCTCTTTAGCAATGTTTTTCTCCTCGATAGCCTCGTCCAAACATCTTTTGGTCTACAGCATTTGTATAAAAATTGATCTTAATTTTTATTCCGGATGATAATTTCATCTATTCCATTTGAGGACTTATGTGCAGTTTGGACCTCTAATTAGGGGGCGATTCTAGATTGAACATTGTTTTGGTTTGGTCAATTCAATTTTATGAAGTTTATGACCTTATAGTTCATCTACCGGCGAGAGACATCTAAATGTATTTCCTGTCTTCGGGGAATTTTTAAAAATTTTATGGAAGATCTTCCTAGTTTACGTTGGAAGTTTCTTTGTGTTGATTGTCGGGGATGTTACTACCAAGCTGAGTAACGCTCTCGATTAACGCTGGGGACAAGGAATGTGTTCATTCTCCTAGATGCGTTTCAAATCTCATTACAAGTCTCGCATACTACGGCTGTTTTGTTTCGGACTCCACTGTGATTTTTCCAGTTTCGGCTTTAAAGTTTTTCAGATTCATCTTCAGTTGTTTTTCCATAACGTCGTTCTTGTTCTCTTCAACGTCGTTTCTCGTACATTTTTAAGGTTTTACCCTGCTCCTTTGTGAGCGTATATGTACAATAAATTGAACTGATTCGTTACAATTTGGGAAAATCACTTCGCCGAAGCAACGCCTTTCGCGTTTCGCATTACGTCACGACGTTCCATTACGCCGCCACGTGGTCCTCTTACTCCTGTACGTCTTTCTCATACATCTGTTAGACGTTCCCGTACGCCATAACGTCGTTCTTTTATACCCCCTTATCAGGGGCGTCAAGTTCGACAGTTCCGGTCTCCATTTCTAGATCTTTTTCTTGATTGTCATAGAGACTTCGACGTTTGTTTGCCTGCACGTCTCTCGATTTCGGTGTTTTCCAAAAAAAAAAAAAAAAAAAGAAGACGTTTCGGTTGATGCGTTTTCTTTATCGCTGGGTTGACCCCCATCGCTTTAAAAGCGAGATGCATATCTTCTTTTACCCATTCATCCTCGTTTTTCGGCGTTTTTCCTACGATTCACCATCGTCGGTCGTCGGTTTGTGTGACAAGTCCTTCCGTTCGGAGTCGGCATCGCCCTTGTATCACTTTTATAGTCTGGGCGTTTTTCTCCATCTTGGGGCTTTCACATCGAGGTTTACTTGCAGTGGTGCCCCTAGTGGTTCGATCACAGGGAGTTCACTTTTCAACTCGGTTATTCAGACGCGAGGAAAAGTAACAGTCCCATTCTTCATTCTAATTGAAGAAAAGCCATATTGTGACGGAGTGTGACACCTTGTAGCTGGTGCCGTCAAGATTTTTGGTCACATATAGACCAGTTTTTGTTGCACTTCCGGTGGTCGAATTATGGGGGGGACTACCGTGGGTTCGTCGTTACTTTGGGGACAGGTTTTCGACTCTCTCCATCAAGTGCTTCGTCCCGTATAGACCGTTGGACCAGTTTTAGACGTGGGCATTATAGTTGTTTTGTCGTCAACTGGTAGCTCTTGTCATTTCTACGCAGGACCTTAATCATTACGGTCGTATCCTGGTTCGGTCACTGCAGTTCCTTCTGTCTTATTACAGACGTCATCCCTCAATCCATTAGTGCTGGTATTGACGTCTCTGTTTCCACCTCTGTTTTTGGTGGCAGTCCCGCCACATCGTCATGTGGGGTGTTCATTTCCGGCTAATAGTCTTGGTTGCCAGACTTCACATCAATTTTGAAAAAAAAAGAAAAAAAGACAATGTTTTCTACCAATCGGTCTTCCACATCGCAGCTCTATCAAGTGAAATGGACCTATTTCGTCTCTTGATGCCGTGAACGTGATGCCGATCCCGACTCTGCCTCTATTTCCTTAGTAGCTGACTTCCTCCTTCACCTTCATCATGATAAGAAGTTTCAAATCAGCACCATTGAGGGGTATCGATCTACTTTGGCTAGGGTTTTACGTCTTTCCGCCGGCATCGACATTAGTCTAAATGACAATATCGCTGCGCTCATTCGGGCCTTCGCGTTACGGTCTCGCCATACTCGCCAGCTGTTACCGAAATGGGATATTGGTGTGGTTCTGTGTGCTCTGATTCGTCCGCCCTTTGAACCCTTGCAGTCCGCTTCTCTAAAAACTGTTGCCTACAAGACTGTTTTTCTGGGGTTTTTGCTTTGGCGTCTAGAGTGTCTCAACTTCATGCTCTTGAGAGATCATCTATTACCTGGACGGCGGATTGGTCTCGCATCCCCTTTCGACCCATTCCTGTGTTCATCGCCAAAAATGAGTCTGTT